>NMRA01000003.1:138128-160758 GCA_002633005.1 Phoronis australis | reverse complement strand
AATTTCTGTCAAAATTTATTCGCCACATTTCTTCAGCAAATTCCATAAAATTGTCCGTAGTTTGACTTTATCAAAATTAAGGCGCGCTGTCGATTTTTTTATCCCCGTTTGCTGGCTGGTAACAGTACAGGCACTGCTCCAGTCGCACTGACGGCGTTTTCTCGGCCTGGGTTCCTGAATGAATTGTACTTCCGGGTTCGCGGCAAGTTCAAAATGGCGGTGTTTCTTCGGGTGCGCATCGTGAGTGACGCGTTCATTTAATCTGTTTTCGAGTACGGATCGTGTATTAGTTATGGGGTAGGTACTTCTTGGATCCTTATAACATCTTCTAACCATGTAATAAGGGTTAACAACGCGTGAGACAAGGACTTTAAAGTCACATTTGCGACTGAACTTGTTTGTTGTTCTTGAAATGATTATTGACACGCTTATTTTAATGGCGCGGCTCACATAATGGTTCTTAATTATAAAGCATTGGGTCTTTGAGGCACAAACGCTCTACGGAACTGTTTCGACAAGTCGCGTAACTTCACGCAGAAACTGGCAATTTATAGAACACCCTTAACGCCACCTGGTGTGACGGCTCCGTTGAACGCGTCCGTGAATCAGTGTTGGCGGCTACAAGTAATTCAGTAGCAGTACTCGCAACGATCGCGATCGTAAGTTTTTGATCAGTCCTGGCTTTCTTGACCTTATTACAAGCAAACAGGACATTCAAAATTAGCAGGAAGTTCAGGTACCCTTCAGATTTATAATGACATTTGTATTGGGTTGGCTTTCATCCGATTTTTTTAACCTGAACAACTGCCAATATAGTCTCATATTCCTATTTTTAAGCAGACTGCTGACTTACAGTAGTCGTAAAAGATGGATTATTTCACCTTGGTATCAGTTTTGTTGGACTTTGTGCAGTACATTCTTCACATTAATTTTTAGGTTTTGTTCACCCTGAGGAGCTGAGTGGTGGAGCTGAGTAGACCCTGAGTACCAAAATCGAGAGCCACCCGATGGGTTGCTTCAGCTGACTTATAATCTGAATGTTATCGTGGGCCGTTTGTGGGAAATTGTAGTCCCTATATAGTTAGTCCTGTGATTACGGCCGATACTTCGCTCGTGTTTTACGACCGTCATCGTTTTAACCAGATTAATTGGTTTGTAGGTAACACGAGCACCGAAGAAGTGTACGCTCGTATTTTTCGCTCGTAATTTTAGCGAGACGTCATTAGATTGAAGTACCAGTCCACGAGACCACCAGCCATTCAACTAAAACTCAGCTGATACTGTTTTGTGTAGCAAATGGTTTAATGTTATTCGGATGTCTTGAATAACGAAAGAAAGACTTTCCGCCAATAGTTAGAAATTCAACTTTATTGTACCCCGAAACCGTTTTAAACCTATGTTTTTACCTTGTTATAATATCATCTGCACACACTGCTAACAGTAAGAGAGTAGCCTGAATATTGGTAAAGCATGATAACTTCAACAAATAAAATAAAAAAAAACTTGTCAGACAACCTGATAGGTATAGTAATTTTTGGCAGCAAAATATGTATCAAAACGGACTTTCTTCGAATGCCTGGGATGGCTAGGGCAGCGAGCAAAATATAAGTCAAACTTCGATACTTTGCACTAAATAGTTTGCACCTTCTGAACGCTCCATAACGTGCACAAAAATACGAGCTTAAAATTATTACTTTAAGACTACTGGCAAAAAATACGAGCTCATAAGCGAAAATTAATACGCGTAAAATTACGAGCGTGCAATTGTTTCAGAGCTCATGTGACCTACATAACCAATATCCCATTGGATATAACGATTGCAGTCGTAAAACACGAATGTGGACGTTTTACTAAGATTTACGGGGTACGTTCAGAGCTATGAATTGTGCACTTGCCGAATTTTGGAAGTTTCTGTCTTTTTAGTGGACTTTTTTTCTCGTTTCTAACTTTTTTTCGGTGTGTTTGTTTCTCTGAGGCGGACTTTTTGGCCCACTCCGCTTAATGGGGGGAGGGCTCATGGCGGACTCGGTCGTAACTTCGAGCGTAACTACAAGCGATACTTTCATCCGAAAGCCCCACGATAGAATGCAGAAGGGTTCTTCTCCAAACTCGCTGACTGTGTCACCCAGCTCGTAAAACTCGTTCAATCGAATTGCCACAAGGTCGCGTCCAACTGAATCGTCACTAAAGGGCATTCCATACGAAATCTGAGTAACATGTGAAATAACAAAACCTTTTTTTAAAGTAACTTCACGCTTTCTTTAGCACAGATCTTAATTTTTTTTTAAAAATATTAATTGCTAACGCAAATATTATTACCCGCTGGCATACACACTTGTTTTTTGTAGTCTAGTGTAAAGGCGGCCTGAGTGTGACTTCAACAAACGTAACTTATGAATTCTGTTTCTGTATTCTTATGCAGATAGAGAGTCAATTTTAATTATGACAGCGGAATGATAAAAACCTCAAATAAATGTTCTTAGTTTTCATTGCAGTTGCTTAAATCGTGGCAGTCAACTCACACGTTCCTTTAAACTTAATAGAATCCAGAAGCAAAATTGTCCATTTTCGTCTGATGCCTTCCAAGACTGAGAAATTCGCAAAATAAGAAAGGAGGCACGTAATAGTTTTTTGGAATGGTTGAATTTACCTCCTCAATTTCATTAAAAAATGGCGCCTGTTGGGTTGGCTCGACATTGCTCCATGTTAAGGCTTCGAATGGCATTTGGTTGATTTCTGGGTCTGTCCTGAGCGAAAGATTCCCAGTTGTTGAGCCGTTGACTCACTTTTGCTCAGTCGGAAAGTTGAAATTGAACAGGACAGTCAGGTACCACACAGACTCTATAGAAGTTTTAAAAAATTTACCAATCCACTGTCCACCTGATTTGTTTTATGTGAAGAATTTTGTCAGTCTGGATGCAATGTCTATCAGATCATAGTAATTCATGCAAAAATGGTGGTTTTGAGGTGAAAACTGATGATTTGGTGTGCACTGTTCGTTTTTTTTTTGTTTTTTTTTAATAACCGGCTGCATTTGCGGTAGTTGTATGCAAAGGTTTTCTTTAAAATCAGTTTCAATAGACTTTGCCCATGGTTTATGAACTCTTTGGCTCAGTATCTCTCTCTGTCTGTTACTTGCAATTGTATTCGTCATAACAAATGACCTTATATCGCCTACCTCGGTCTCCTTTTCATCTCTGGTAAAGAGCTTGTGACGCACGTATCATTTACATATTATTCGGGACATATGTCGATCATAAAAAAGAACATTGAGAGTGTCGACCATATGCACGACGAGGGCGGCAATAATAATGAATACATGCAGATGAGTGTGGTAAGCATGTCGCTGTAATAACAAGAAAAGAAATGGTCCGGCCGCGCTATCATAGAATGCATGAATTAGTTTATGTTCTGGTGAAGCTTGAAGACTTGACACAATTACATAAAAATAAAAATCTCACGAGTTTACAACGACTCTTTTTTTCGCCAAATGCAAATAAGCACTTTGCTAAATAAACAATTGCAGTTCAGGGCTCAGTTGCATAAAGGTTATGCACCGTATAGCAACAATGACGTCGCATACTATCACGTGCCACGTTGTTACTGTTGAACAATTCACCTGACGTCATGCAACAATTAAACTTATCCAGCGGATAACGTTTGAAGCTTTATGCAACTCAGCCCAGAAGTACATTTTCTAAGTTTTTTCACAATGAATCCTAGTTTCTTTTTATCGTAAAAGTTTACCTGAATTCATTATAAAGCGTACTATCTGTAACGAAGGAACCTGGCTCCTAACTGTAACGAGTAAGCCTCGTCGATACAGTCAGGGGCGGATCCAAGATTTTGAGTTTGGGGGGCAGGGCAGAGAATTAGCCAGGATTTTGCCCGCCAGAAATTCACACACCCGTACTGTCAAATGGAATCTGAGAAAATTTTAGGGAGGGCCATGGCCCCGTTGTCCCCCCCCCCCAAATCCCCCCCTGACGTTATACTCTATAGGAAATAACAAGTGTATCCAAAAGATTAATCTACAGGGACAAACGTAACCAAAATGTGAAAATGTCAAATCATATTGCCAGCAATCACCGGAAAAACTGCCAACAATCCAATTTTACAACAACATTAGTACAACGCGTAACGAGTCATTCACTGATTTGTGGCTTCGTATAACTGATTACGTAGATTGGATAGAACGGCTCTGCAATGGTTACGAGAACGTACTTTACCGTGACAGTGTGTATAGTAGACCCACTTTCCGCCTGTATAAGTTAAATTACTGGAAATGAGAGGGAGAATCAGAGACTTCACCAAAGTAGGCAAATGAAAACTACAGATGCAACAAAATGTTTACATCACCTTAAGCTTGTTTTTTCACCATTAGCTGTCTTGCAAGTTCCATTTGACTGTCCCGTAAATGATCACAACTCCCAGTATTGTATCACTTACCCGCCAATACTTTTCCAGCTAAACAGCCATATTTACGCTGTGATAACGTCGATTAAGTGATCCATTAAGTGTTGTGAGCGAAATTGCTTAGCGCGTTCAAGTTCAACGACTAGCCCTCGGAGAAATCACAACAGGCTCAAATCTTTGACCACAGACGCCGGCACGTGATAGAAGGGCTGGCGTGTTGTCCTGGTCGTTAACATGAGGAGGTAAGTTTCAGCATATGAAAAACAAACCCCACGAATCTAATGAAGTGAATCGCCGACTGCGTAGGTCGGTCTCTATGCTTATTTTCACTTTTTCAGGTAGAATGAAGTTTCTGTCAAATAAAAGGTTTCTCGGCTCGACATCAGAACAAGTAATGAGAAAGAACATCGACAAAGCTCATTAAGTATTGTTTTTCTACGTAATTATCGAAGTGAAGCCGTGTGCGCACAACGTCCGTAACATGTGACATACCACTGAATCCCTAAAGCAACAGGAATACGCCCAAGTAATCGTGGTTGGAAATTTAGTGACCGAGAAACCATCTGTGAACCGCAGGATTTCTATGGAACTATTATCAGACAAGCTTAAAATTCATTTTTATCATTTCTATAGGATGATTAGCTTGTCGTCCCCTAAAAAGTCATTAATGACCATTTTTCTGTGTGCGTGCAAGGATATTCATCCCAACGACAAATTAAACACTGACCCGCCGTCAGTGGCAAAGTCTAAGGTGTGGACAGACATTCCTCACGAGTCTTGAAACTTTCCTCGCCAATGGCAGCGTCAGTTGGTGTTTTTGTAGTTCATTGAACGTTAAAAAGTTATAATTGTCGACTCTTTTGTGAGATAACACGTGACCAAATTGTGGTTAGAATCTTTCCATTAGCACAATAGAGTTTAGCGCTTGATTGGACAACGTGTCGTGAGTTCTTGCCACGGTTGAATGATATGAGTTTGCTTTGGAAACAGTTATTTCTTATTTCAGTTTATAAATACAATACACTACTCACCTTTTACTAGGCCGGATCAAGCTAATTACTCTTATTGTTCTTTAAGCTTAATAAGGAATTCATTAGCAGTTGCCGGTAGTAGCGTGGTCGAGCGTAGGAAACACTCCACTTTGACAGTTATCACGTCTAAGTTCTGAAGCCAGGATGGTAATTAATCCTAATATCGCCCTCGTCAGCGATGATCCTTGAAGACTGAACACAGTCATGCCTTGTCAATATGTTATACCAGCGTATGAAGGCTAAAGCAGGTCGTGCATGTTTGGCGGTGTCAAGTGCTCCGGCCTGATATGGGGTTCATGTGGGGACGAATGCATGCCCCTGTGTTGCGTTCATTCAGCCAAATTACTCTAAATCAAATATCAGTTCCTGCATACAATAAGAATCGCGAACCCTGAAACGGAAATATGCTGAACTGTACCACGGGATGCGCAGAAAACTAGATGGAGCTAACTCGCCGCCTTTCCCGGTCCAGACTGAGCCATGTTTGCGTTCACCACCTTAAGATAACGCATTTCTATTTACTTGATTTGCGCTCTGGCGATACCCCTGACCACCCGATTAAAAAATCTGTCGGTTTCCACTTCACTGGTTCACCACGTCGGCTCCGTGGATTTTTACTGCTCAGACTGCTTCAGTTTGGTGATGGCGCGGCTGCAACACGTACTGCATACACGAACGTGTGCGGTTTCACAAAATATAAAATTTGCGTCGGACATTAATTTCAAGCCAACAAGTGGCCGTCAAAAAAAATAATTCCAATTCGAAATAACAAAAACTTCGAGTAGTTTAGTATACAGCCGACGATAATTGTGTAAATTTTCCGAATAGCCTATATCCTTGATCATCCAGAGCACATGTAGGTATAGTTTGAAAAACGAGGTTTTGTAAATATAGTAAGGTTTTCTCAATACAGTTTATCTCGTTGTGTTTGCTGAAGTCCGGATGGGTGTGAAAATGAGTTAAGTTCGCCGGTACTGTCGTTAGATGTTTGCTGGAATCTATTGTGAAGATTGGGTTCGTCAGTGTTGTCGATGACAGTACCTTTTATCTTTAATTAAAATGAAGATTGAATGACAACACCGTGTAACAAAACCAGAGTGACTGCACAGACAAGCGATTTTAAAATGACGGGTATTTACGTCGAAAGGGAAATAGTAGGCCACTACCGGCCCCCTTAATCATCAGGAAGCATTTAGAATCAAGTCGTGGCTTTTTAGTGTTCACCATAACCCCACTTTTCTTCACTGCAGCTAGCAGACGATCTTTCACAAACACTCATTTCGCGAAGTTATCGAATATTGGCGGAGTCTTGTTCTTTTAATATAATTTAGATATTACGCAACTACAACACAGCGTATCGATAGCATTCATCGCTATAAATTAAACCAGTTCTTGGCCACTATAAGATTAAAAACCGGACGATCACCGCACAAATGAAGAAGTTCATGATAAATCAACGTTTCATCTATTCGTTAGACATCATCAGGATATTTACATAGGATAACAAGTGCCAACATACATCTCAGGTAACATCCATGAAGTGAAGTGAGAGATACAGAGTAGGCAGTAGCTGGTCATCACCATACTGTAGTTGCAGGGTCACTGAGCTCTGCATGTTGTTCAGAGAATCAGTAGCATGCTGGTTCTGAATGGCCAGTGACTCTTTAATGTACAGTAATTCCTTATTAGTTTCACTGCAGATAACACTAACTGAATTGGCTTGGTGGTTGGTGATGTCACCTGAGATGGATGTTGGCACTTGTTGTCCTATGTAAATATCCTGATGATGTTTAACGAATAGACGAAACGTTGATTTATCATGAACTTCTTCATTTGTACGGCGATCGTCCGGTTTTTAATCGCTTTAAATGACCAGTAATAGGCGTGAAAAGTCTAAAAAGCAACTGGCGTACCTGTATCTAACATCCTCCGTCGATAAATACCGCCAATAAGAATAAATCATATTAAAGCAAATAAAATTACTAATCCAAAACACTATCATACCCCCATGGGCAGGGACCGCGTGCGCATGTGAGTAAGCAAGTCATTTTGCTAATCACGGCACTAAACTGGTGCGAAGACGTTTGGGTTTTCTTCAGTTGCTTTCGCATTACAGTTGATCCGGACTAGTTTGCGGTAGGAACACAGAAGTCACCGATCTCGAAGACTATAAAACATTTCAATAATGAACGCATAGCAGTGCTAATTACTAACGGCAGATATCAAAGGATTGATTGAAGCGTAATAGCTTGATGGCGCTTGATCTCCCAATAGATGTCTGAACTGAAATTGAAAATGATGTTACTCGAGACGCGATCTTTCTTCCATATCCACTGGCTCAACTGATGACACGTCGCCATGCCATTATCTTTGGCAACACAATGGACAAGTAACGTTGATAGAACCACCAGCCAAAGAACGAGGTTACAAAAAGCCAACCAATAATTGTTTCTCATCGCACCAGTTTACGTGATAATCGATGCATGGTCACACATTTAATTATTTAAAGTTCAGTCGCTCCATTTGATGCTAACTATTTTCAATAAGCGAAACTCAAATTATCCGAATCGTGGCATGTGTTTGTTTCATTTGAGTAACATAAAAACTTACCTGGTCACTTGTTCACCCACTAAACGCGCTCTCCTGCAAACTGGCATACCAATAAACTCTGCCTGAAGGCCCAGAATTGCGTCTGCGACTGTGACTTCACATCGAAAAATGCTTTAGAATTAATTAAGAGCTAATTAATGTATTCATTTGATGAATAACGTAAACAGGTTTGTAAACACTTCAACAGTTTCTGAAAGTCTGTCAATACTATTTTACCACTTCTCGGAAAAACACGAATGCCCATAACGATTCTGTTTTATACCGTGTCTCGCTATGTGTTGACACATGTCCTCAGCTTTACAGGCAGCGTCTATTTCAGATTGCTTAGAAATAGAAGTAACACACAACACTCGAAAAACAGTTTAGACTGACAAGACACACAGAAAACAAATTAACCTTGAGACGTCACGCTCACCTGCAGGGAAAATTCCGATTTGAAGCTAGTACAAGATAAATATTTACAGGAAAGTTATTAACATTTCCCTATAAAATTTTTAGTGCTGTTCAACACAATTGTGAATGAAGTAATAAGTGCGTTCATCATTTCTCTATACATCGCATAAAAATCAGCGAAATGTTAACGGGAATCACACATTTGCCCACTTTCCATGTAAATTCCCCTTACAGTTAACTGAATATCCGGCTTTTGTCATAAACAAAAACGTACAGAAAGAAACATGTTTAAAACGTACACATCCTAGAACCGCCACTGGGGTGCAATGGAAAAATCTATAAAGTATATCAGACCTACGCTAACAATCATTATACACAAAATTGTGCCCCTGTGACTAAATAATGGGGTGTAAGTCCCGTTTAGACATCAACTTTTGACTCGGCGCAACTGACACGGAGCACAAGGATACTCTGAGTCGTAAACTGACAAGTGATTTTACATCAAACGCCAATCCTACCCTCCACAAATTTAAGTTTCTGAACGGCTGTCCGAAAAATCACCTTAAAACATAATTTTTGAAAACATCATTCGCACTCTGGCATTAACTATTTTTGGAGGGAAAGAGAAAGAGTTTTTCTGTAGTTCAATGACGACATTCGAATTCCCATTAGTTGTTTGCAATTGGACCACACCTTTTGTAAACGATTTCATTGGATACAGATTTAGCCTGCACTAATCACAACTTTACGTAAAAAGTCTCACACGATTCGGAATTGAAAACTGCACAAGAATGTGCGCGACTTCACATTTATTTTTTAATTTCTTAAAGTAGCCAGCAAGTCTGGTTTGCGGCTGGGTACTGTCGCCAATAGAGACCGAGTTTGGAACTATTTACTCGTAGTTTGAAGTGCAATATATCGTCAATTAAAAACACCAGAGTTTATCATTTTGTTTTGCGACTGATGGGTTGCAGTTCTGTCTGACTATTTCACGTACCCAAGGCACAGGAGCCTATGATAACACGTTTCCATGACAAATTGTTGTTGTTGACCCCGTGCGGTGAAAGAAAACAATATATATCGGTCTTGGCTTTAGAACACCAATACTGTCGTCAGGAGAACGGACACAATATCAGTAAACGCAATAATGAACAATCTACCCTCTGCAAAATACACCCATCTTGCAATAATTGGAAATTATTTTTTGACAGACGCTAGTACGGAGCCGGGTTGATTTGACTGAGAACTCCAAGTGGCGGCACATGACCTCATCCTGGTGGCTTGCCACACGTCGACATTCGTCATTCATATCCAACAATAGGGCGGCACGTTTGGAGAACTAATCATTGCTGTCCAGTCGTTTTCTTCTCAGATGGTGAGAATTAAGATGCAAGTTGGGGTTAGAGGGTGCGGTTGTAGAAAATCCCAGGTCAATGTGTTTAGTAAGGGCATTACAGACGTCCCGGTTATAGAATTCAAATGTCGCGACGTACTGCGTCGCCTGTTTTTGTCAGGGCGTGATACAAAATAATGAATAACGTGGGAGGTGGAAAACATCTGCCAACTGTTAGTTAACATGTATCGTCATAATTAAAAAACTGGATGTTAATATAATACCAGAAACAGTGACATAAAAACAACAGCGGGTTTTCATTAGTGTATGGAGATGTCATGCGGTGGCGCTTCAAGTTATCACTCATAAACCCAAGAAATACATCCCGTGACGTTCGAAAAAAACGGACAGAAACCATGGGATACAACAGTTAACTCTATTAGACTAACTTTTATGACAACAATTAATTTCATCAGTAATTAAAAATGCAAGCACCTGAACATCACACGATTACAAATCCAGCGCGTTGATCGGAAGCAACACTACGGAGGTGTTAGTTATGAAGCGCCATAGGGTTCTTAAACGAGTACCTTTCTGCGCGTTGAAATGTGCTTAATCGACGTGCACTTTTCCTTATTCAAAGCGCAATGACTATATGGTACTATGCCCAGTCGTCATGAAAAACAGGTCATCTTCCCATCTCCAAAAATGATATTTTAAAAGTTTATGTCAGTCTTTAATAAACATAAAATATCAACTTAAGTTTATTTTTTGTAAAGACCATTGGCCCATTTCAACAAAAAGAAATCGCAACACATAACAGCGCATAGCATCAAAAATGAGCAAATACATTGAATTACAGATTACCATATATCATCTTTCTTTTGTTTTCCGCCTATGATAAATGTCGTTTAAAGTCGCAGTAGTTTGGACAATTAACAATAAGAATAAAACTTTTAAGGCAACCATTCAAAATATTTAGGGTAAAAATCTCTCGTGCACGTCTGCATACAAGGCATTCCCGTTGAAATTTATTTTCTAACTTTCTGATAGTGACAAACTCTATCTTCCTTGTAAATCACACTGTATCTGCCATCCTTTATCACCATTAAGAATTGTGCGTAACTGAGGCGAGCAAATAATACGTACACATTACTACTTGGTCAGCTTTAATGTTGGTCCAAATCATGACGCCTCTGTCGAAACTCATTTACTTGAAAGACAATTAATTTACTTAATGAATCTTGATTTATCCCGGCAGAACCAATACCTGGATTAAATCATAAATTCTCATAACAAGGTTTTCTTTAATCTGCAGACTGAAAGTGAATATAATAAATTCCAATGCATCTGTTAACTTGAGCTCAACAATAGCTTTTTTTCTTTGCACACCAGGGGTCTCTGTCATGAAAGTGACGACTAAGAGAGAAATAAGGTCTGGCGCACAGTTGTTAGGAAACCATGGCCTCAAACGAAAGATTATGTAGGTCTAAAGAATTAAGGGAGTTCGTTGAGTGTTTTTTTTTCAAAAACTGAAATCACACTTTGACTCATTTGAGTCCTTGATTTATCAGTAAGTGTGAAATTAAGAATTTCGGCACGTTATCTTCATCTGGAATAGTAGCTCTTGTACTCTGAAAGGTTAATATTATTAATGAACTGTACATCTGGTGACCCCGTTAAAAACATTCTTTTGTTTATTTTCACCAATTAAGAACAATAATTTTCATTTATAGACAAATACCAGTAAAATAGCTGGGAACATTTCGCAAATTACATGTATTTTGAGTTTTTACAGGCAATTCTCAATAAGTGAAATTCAATGCCGTTCAACTTTTTGTTGGTGCACCACCACGACTTCGCAAGTCATTTTAACAATTCTTAACCCAATTCAGTTAATTTTGGACATTTGATTAAGCAATACCATTTGGGAAATCTTATAACTAGATTAGTTTCCCGCCAAATTTCTTTTAGTGAGATTTTAACTGAAAAGTAGCGGAAAAAATAGCTTTAGAAAGGTCCGTGTTTTAGCGCAGGATATAAATGTTTGGCGTCCATGTGAAAAATAATAAAAAACTGAAAGCGCTCTGAGGAGCGAAACTTGGCGAAATTAACCAAAAAGATGACGATAAAGATGATGACGAAGATGACGAATATGACGACGATGGTGGCGAGGATGAACAAAAGACGTAATAATAATATACACATGACGAACGTAGAAGTCCGAAATCAGTAAGAAAAAGGCAACAGTCTTGTGCGAAATTAACGGAAAAGACAACGACGGAGATGATGACGAATATGATAATGGTGGTAGCGATGATGAACAACATCACAACATTCATATGATGAATTTAGATGTCATAAATCAATAAGAAATAGGCTACAGTCTAGTTCAATAGAAGATGAACCAGCATCAATGCAGCAAGAGCGCTCAACAAAGGAACAGCGTTATCAGAAAATCTCAAATAACTCGAAAAGTAGACGTCCTAGAGAAAAATGGAAAACATCTCCTGAAAGCCAGTTCAAAATTCTATCTAAACTAATGGTATCGCCTAATTCCGTAAATTTTTCGAAAAAAATGAAATTTTGCGTTTTTTTAAGAAATTCAAAGTCAAATAACTCGAAAACGGTAAGTCTGAGAAAAAAATTGTTACAGGCCATTTGAAAGAATATACTTCAAAGAATCTACATGCAAAAAAATCACGTCTTTTTCTCCTCCCGTTTAAAATCGCACTCCAGCCGAAAGAAAATGGGTCAACATGCGCCAGATCCGCCATCTTGAAAGCAACTTCCGCTCAAAAATGTTCTCACTACACGCAAGGCGTTTCAGATTTGTGGGTGTTATGCTGGCTCGCGAGAGTTTGCACAATAATGACGTGCACAGCGTCTAGATGTTGTAACGTATTTATTTCCCTCAGTAGATTAGCTGCTTCTAGCTGTTCTCAGGAAGTTGCACAGCCATTTGGATACTATTTCATGATGATGTACGATATGTCAAAGTAAAATGAAAATTCAGAGTTATACCCTCCAGGGGAGCGGACTAGAACGTTTGGATACAGACTACATCTAGATCAGCCATGGCGCGGATTCGAACCTGGAAACCCAAGAGTAATTTTGATGTGATCAAAGTCACATAATCGGCAAGTAAAATCTTTTTTAAAGACCAATTCCAACGCGGAATCGAACATTCAAAACCCTCGCATCACAGCGAAACGCTCTATGAGCAGAACCTTGATTTCAGCGAATCATGGTCTGGCAGACAACGACGACAATTGGCGATTCGTAATAAAATCACAAACACGGTGCATTTTGTTGTTTTGTATAATACCTGGTCGAAGCTAATAACTTCAAGAAATCTATCCCATCCAACAATACCCCCAAAATGCGTTTTACGGCTGTGAGAATTGACTAGCCGCAACCATCGTCTCTGACAATCAAGGAGATAATCGGAGCGATTCTTCGGGACATCTTTCGCTATTCTGATAGTTCTGTTTCAAGTCTATACACCTTCCAATAAATCAGCGTCAGCAAGTGCCAGATTTACACTTGGGGAGGCTGGGAATATTCTCGTAGGGAGACAGTTCTCCATTTGATCGTCACTCAGGTCAAGCATAAGTTCATGTATGACCCTATATGAACAAATCTGTACATTTAGCAGTCAGCAAAAAGGGTGTAAATGGCTGAGTGTACAAAAAACAGACTCTGGTCCGGAAATTACCCCCTGCTCTCTTATAAGGTGGAAATCAGCAACCGCTGTAGTCTTTTTTATAAAATTATGTATATCAAAGGGTTGCTCTCCGACAGGTTCTTTGAAATTATGTCGTTTCATATTATTTTCAGAGGGCCCGGGTCATATTGTCTCCTTTCCACCAATACCACTAGGTTTAAGTTCGTTGCTTTAACAGAATTTGGTAAACAGAAACAATGACCAGTAATTAGTCACTCAAGAACTCTGAAAGGGCAGCCTGAAATACAAGAACCTCCACGTACCCTGGGCCTTCTGAGATAATGGAGTTCAAGTCAAGACATTAGTTACGCCATATACGACTTCCTGGTTCCACCAATTTCAACTGTCAAGTCCGGAGTCAAGCACGAGATTCCGGGGGAACACTCCCCTAATTCTAACAATACTCACCTTTGTAGGAGCAATTCCTACAAAATCAAATAGAATCCCCTTGTAAGAAATTTCAACGCCACCTTTAGCTCGCTTAGTCAAACTTTTTCGCAGATGAATTTACCCTAATATTACAATAGGCTGGCTTTTTAGTGCAGTTTTGTAAAAATCAGTAACCAGCCTTTGCACCGCAGTCTGTTTAATTCAAAAATCCTAGTTAACGAAACCCGACCTGTAGAGATTTTGTGTGAAAAACTATAAGTTCCAAGAGAGTGACCTCGTGAAAAAGGTACACCCATCTAAACCATCCCCAGGCACAGATTATACTCGAACGAAACGCGTGGCCTTCAAGTTTGCCAACAGTGACTAGCTGAAACTTGAGTATTCATTCCTACAAACAAAAGCAACGAAATGAACAAACTCTCTCCAAGAAAATACGAATGTTTTGTGTCACTCATGGAAACGCTTCGGTTCAGATAAGCTAAAAAAGAAACAGAACACTAAGTCTTACTAGAATAAAGGACACAAAGATACCGTAATTTCTTTAATTTGCTTGCGGGAGGTGGAGCTGTTTAAGTTTAAGGATACAGTGCTTGGTCAGTATCCATGAAACTCAAGAACGTCCTGGTTAGCAATTTATCCTTCCAGCGTGGATTAGCAGACCGGAGTGGCGAGGAAAACCCAGTTTCCCAATCCCAATGGCCCGGCCAATAATTAAAACGCCGTTTTTACTGCTCACGTACACATTTTCCCTCCCAACTCTGTACTTGAGCGACTACCTAGAACGCGCTAGTGAAGTAAACCAAACAGAAAATTACGCAACTGGGCCCTTAACGTTCTCATACAAGCTAAAGCATGAAATTCCACGGTTGAATTGGAACTAATTATTTGATAGCGCTCAATACGGGTCTACGTGTAGGAGACAGTAATGTCAGAAATACAACACAGCACGGCTGAATACCTAACAGTGAAACTTGAGGTAATCATGTCAATATCGGCAAGGTTATTCATCCAAAAGTCATATAGCGCTGAACACGTTTGTTGTACAGAATATTTCCGCGAAATACTTACTACACGCACCACTCCACAGGAACACAGTACTCGATAAAAACACCAGACCTGCAGCTACAGCGCGTCAGCCGACTCCGTGTCAAACGGCGCGTACTCCAAGCCCGAGCGATGCTTCCAGTTCCCAGCCGTAAGGAGGCTTAACTCCACTAACAACAGTACTCGAACGGGATTTTAGACACTCTAAGTCAACTTTTTAGTCATTTACGCGCTTCTGCATTTTACATATCAATTGGTAAAGCCACAAGAGCCACTATAGGCGCACGCTTACTCTAAAATATCACAGTCAAGTGGAGTAAATTTGCCGTGCTGTAATAGTAATCGCTATTTTAGGTTTAAATTGAATGTGACTTAGCAGATAAGTTTTGATAACATTTTTACAGCCACGACTACAAAAGACGCGAGTGCATGCTTCGAAGGACCGTTTTCGAGTTGACACTTTGTTGTCAAACAGCAGAGCCCTCTTTCGTCTATTTCAGTCTGTCACGATCAAGACTTCATTTTTTGATTAGGGAATGGCCGCTTCATTTAACTACGAGAACGATAATTTATCAAAATAAATATATTTAACATTATTATACAAGTACAATCATTTCACCAACTGTTTGGTTTGAATATAGGTCATGCTTACAACCACGTATGATCGCAGATCTTGGATAGTCTTGGTCACGTGTACTAAACTACACAACTGAACTGAAACCCCGACTGTCAGTCAGATTTCTCAACTATGATCATGTGCGGCGCAGCACTGAAAAAAAGTGGGGGACTACAGCCCCCCATCCCCCTGTGGTGTGCCGCCCATGATAATACACTGTAAGTATCACGGTCCGGATTTTTAACAAAATAACAACACACAGTGAACAAGAGTAACCATAAGCATTTGAATATTCACCCAGTTTGTCATTTATGGCCAGGAGGACAGTCCCCTGTAATGGCAAATGCAATAGGTGCATAACTAACATCCAAGCTACAAGGACTAGTCTCACCTTCCAACAAACGGGGACAACGCTAGTAAACTTGAAATTGCACCACTAGCCATTCGAAAATTGGTAGGAACTCCCTTCTTATTATTATTAAAACACCAGTTAAATGTTGTGAACACAAATGATATCCTGCATTTTTAAAGAAAAGTGTGTTGAATCAAATGCTAAAAATTTGATGGTGCAACCAAAATCAAACAACAGTCCTGCTCTTATCAAAAGACACACAACTGCCAAATACCCAAAGTGTACAGCACAAACACCAAGATACTTAAATTACTACCAGAGGGAGCAACACAACTTGGATCCTTGAGGAAATCAGCAAGTGATGTCCCCTGTGCAATAGCAACTAACTTAAGAAGTTTCAAATAAAGGTCACCAGGGGGCACAGTGGAAGTCTAAACCAGTGACAGGTATGCTAACATTGCCTGGGTCGCATCTTTCAAATTTCATTTTGATGTTAAAAGAAATTTTGATGATCCAGCTGTGAAAGTCGCAGTCTGCCCAGAGTGAGACCACAACAGTATAGCACTGAGTCACACATTTAAACAATTTGAAATTTAGCACTAAAATAAAACAGGCATTAACATGGGTAGTTAAATAACTAATTTTACATTCTGGAAATCATGTGTCTGTGCAGCCACTAATCAATTTAGACTGTCATTAAAACAATCTCGTTTTCCTCTTGCCCAACCCCCAGCCTTCTGAAATGGGAAGGTAAATACCTTATTTTCCACGTATTGCTGCCGAAGCATGCTTTTTTGGCAAAATATCCCACTTTTACAATTGAAAAAAAAATAGTTAATCAAAATGTAACTAAAATATTGCATACACATGAAACTGTCAGTCACAAGAGGAGAAACAAACTTAATTTCAATTTATGCCTAAATTTTGTTGGTCACACTTTCATTAAGCATTTAACATTTTTTATCTTGAGGCAAAAATTTAACATAACATAGCAGATCAGCAGGAAAGGGAAATAATATATGCAACAACTTGGGGCATAATGGGGAGAGATGTAGTGGGTTTGATACAATCAGTCAGGACTGTTGAGTGAGAAGGTGAGACCAACCAACACCAATCACATAGCTGCGCTAACACAACACCATACGAACCAGTGAAACTGACAAAACTAAATTTCCCCCTAACTTGTTATTACCGGTACACATTCTGTTCACATGACTTTTCCAACACCATTCTTTCTCTACCTACCTATGTACAGGGAGCAGTGGTGACATATTTCCATGTAACTTAATCATTTGAGTTGAGATAATGACTATCAACTACTGTTCAAGTCAAAGTGAGCTGAATTTTTAACATGCTTATCTGTTTTTAAACATAGCATTTCTGAGCAGGTAATCATACTAGAACATGCGCCTTTTCTCCATGTGTGCTCGAAAGCCATAACATTAATATCATCAATAGCTTTGTGAAGTGCGATAACAAGACATAGTAGGTCTCATGTTTGGCCCCAACTAATACATTTAAATTACATATCCTGAAAGCTTTAAGTAACAGCTAAATGGATATTTGTCACTTATAATTCTAATAAATCACCTGGTTGTTGCGAACACTTTTGGAGTATAGAAACATCATAAATTTTGTACAGACCTCAATAGAATTGTATGATCTGGTGTACGAAAATGCCATCCTACACCTTTCACACAATCACATCAATCAAATACTGTCAACTGATCACAGCCACCATGCATAGTGCTTGAGCTTAACCAAAGATGGCGCCACAGTTTGGACACCTTCTCTGTCTCATAGCCAGACAACAGAGTATTCCGAGGGGAAAGAAGAGTATAGCACAGAGGACTCCCAAACAGGTGAAGTCGTCCTCCAGGACACCAACCTACAATAAAGAGTGATACAATCGCTTGAAATTCACTTACTGAGCAGCTCAATGACTGACCAGCACATTGCTTACCAGACATTTATTTTAAGGTAATAGGGCCATTCCTGATTACACAGTGTATTTACCCACAATGTCGCACTACCCGTCAAGCACGTTTGTGGCCTCATCTCCACACCACTGAAGTTCCACATACTCTTTGTTGTTGTTGTTGTTGTTGTTGTTGTGGTTGTTGTTGTGGTTGTTGTTGTTGTTGTGGTTGTTGTTGTTGTTGTTGTTGTATTCTTTACAAGTGTTATCTTCTCAGCTGCATTACTTCATCCAGCCGTCCAATGCCAACAAAGTATTACTGCTGTGCTGTGGGCTACAAACCCGATGAGGAAAAGTTGGATCCGTGGTGTTTAAAGTTCTTTACCTCCCCGACATTAATCAAAGAGTGACAAGAAAATGCGATGCGAGTGAATTAAGCAATTTTGAACTAAACAGAATCCTCTTTCTGTAAGATATCATTTCAATCACGGAATATTTCCATGGCCATACACCTTGATGGTTTCCGACAATGAAAGCAATGCACTTTCTTACTTTTTGGACAAAGGAGAGTTCTATCACTGTGTAATAAGGGACAGCCCTACAGTCATCCTCTTTAAATTTTTTGCAACAATGAAGTATTCACATGTTGCATCTTCAACACTTCTTCAAAGTATTTGCAATGTATCAAACATGAAAAAGACTTAAATTGACTTCAACTACTGTACACAGCACTTTCAGACCTCTTGAATTACAATGCTTTCGACAGCATCGAACACAAATTTCGCTACAGTGCATAAGTTCAGTAGTACAACTTTGCAGAACAGTGGCAACATGTTGCCGAAAATGAAGATTGCGACATCACTNACCCGATGAGGAAAAGTTGGATCCGTGGTGTTTAAAGTTCTTTACCTCCCCGACATTAATCAAAGAGTGACAAGAAAATGCGATGCGAGTGGATTAAGCAATTTTGAACTAAACAGAATCCTCTTTCTGTAAGATATCATTTCAATCACGGAATATTTCCATGGCCATACACCTTGATGGTTTCCGACAATGAAAGCAACGCACTTTCTTACTTTTTGGACAAAGGAGAGTTTTATCACTGTGTAATAAGGGACAGCCCTACAGTCATCCTCTTTAAATTTTTTGCAACAATGAAGTATTCACATGTTGCATCTTCAACACTTCTTCAAAGTATTTGCAATGTATCAAACATGAAAAAGACTTAAATTGACTTCAACTACTGTACACAGCACTTTCAGACCTCTTGAATTACAATGCTTTCGACAGCATCGAACACAAATTTCGCTACAGTGCATAAGTTCAGTAGTACAACTTTGCAGAACAGTGGCAACATGTTGCCGAAAATGAAGATTGCGACATCACTTACAAAGAAATTTGATTTCTGATATGTCCATGATTCAAAGGCAAAAGAAATCTGAGATACTATTCTCTGTTTGTCAGCTTACTGTTAACATTCTCGTCAACACTGACACTTGGGTAAGCACCCACTCCCTACTACTGTTCATACAACTATCCAGTTATATATGGGATATATTCAGGGGGCAGTGTCTAAGGAAGCCTAGCTATATACATGTATGGGACATATTCAGGGGTGCTGTGTCAAGGGGAGCCCAGCTGTATATGGCACATACTCAGGGGTGCTGTGTCAAGGGAACATAATGGAATCACACGATAATGGAGTCAACATATTTCGAGGCCTTTTACTTTATGCAAAACAAATTATTTAAGATGTAACCAGCATAAAAGGAGATTTTTTGGTGAAATTTCCACTGCAACATTCCTGTTCATCAATATGTATTTGGCCAGGGCTTATAATACCTCGCCCAAGTTTTATGAAAGGAAGTTTTTCAATTTTTTAACAATTTAAACTGCAAAAATAAGAAGTGAGTTCACGTTTACATTAATCTATTGGATCTTCCCAGAATGCTGGCGGATATTTTTCTCCTATTTCAAGTTTACATACTTAGGTATTTGAATTAAGTCTTGGTTATAGAGTGCTAATTCAATTTCCGTGTCTGCTACTAGGCTTGTGGCAAATTCCCTGAACTTCAGGTCTGTGGACTTGAATTTAGAAGGCCAAAGGTGGCCAGGGTGACTATCTGGCTCAGGTTAAGCTCCCATGCATGGGCAAGCGACCAACCACTACTTCTGAAAATTTCTGATTTAAGTGACCATCTCTCAGTAAAACGTCCAACCTTCGACTTCTGGACTTGCCAATTTTAACCTGAATGTTTACATGCAATCGTACGCGAGTTACATGTAAATGAAATGGTTTAAGAATTTTTAATCGTGGAGGCTCTAGAATAAATATACTTTGTTGGGTTGATAAAGCACGATTTGATGAAACCAGAAAGGGTTTCACAAAGGCTGAAAATTACTTATTAACAATTTCTAAACATAGAACAAAAGTAGTTAGAGCAAGTGTGCCCTCACTTAGAGATGGGTTGAGAACATATTTATTCTTATACATTTACCAGGGTTTACAGTCAACAATAGCATGTTCACCCCGTCTTGCAAGCAAAATAAAAACATTTATAATTGTTGAAAACAAAGTGAGACTGCAATATTCTCACCACCATTTATTAATGCTCGGTAATCGACCAGGACTGGACTCTACTGGACTTACCCTGCAGGCTGGACAGCCTCCCACGACCACCACGTGTTGGTGCTGAACCACCGTTGTTGTAGACTGCGGCTGTTGATTGACATAGGAGGGTATCTGGTGTGGTGCTGACTGGAAGCCTCCTTGCACTCCAGCTTGATAGCCCTGTTGTTGGTAGCCTTGCTGTTGTGCCTGATGCTGCTGCCAGTCTGCCAATGAGTTTAAAGGTAATTATTCAGAGTGAACACGCCACTGAATGGCGTTACATTAGCAGGGCTAAGAGTGTCCAATGACAAAAATTTTCCTGGTGATGTATCGTTCCAAAACCAAATAGGCTTTTATGATAGAAATACTTTTTGTGTTGTAAAATTTACATGAATGTTTGTATGAATAAAGACAAAATAATGATAAAAAGAGACAAAAAAAGAAAAAAAATGGAAACCAAATAAAAGGAAATCAAAACCAAAACAGAGGAAATCCTCTTAGAAGAGGAAAATTCCAATCCCTGTACTACGTGCCTCATGCCTACTGCTGCTGAAAAGTACAGTGTACGTTGTTATTAAGTGGTGAAGCTGTAGTGGAACAAGGTTGAACATAAACTGATACGAGTTAAAAGTCTTATCATTGATTGGTACTAGAACACATGCAAATCATTTCAGGGCAATAAACTGACAAATGGAATACACTGGTTAAGATTTACTGACCCACTTTCAAGGCATGTGCAAGGTCTCTGTATGAAGTTAGACACTTGGGATAAACACGAACATACATTTTAGTGTCTTTAGATTGTGACTCTTTCTCAGTAGATTTTGAAATTTTACACTAAACAATCATTTATAATGTGACATGTCTGATTTTCTTAAGTGAAGAGAATTTCAAAATGACACTAAGGTATTTATAAGATAATCAAACAATGATGGATCAACCAAACCAATATAGACAGGGTCCCATTTGGCGAGTGCCAGCTCGCATTTTGCGAGCTGAAATTGCCATTGGTGACCTGAATTCGAGGCTTACTCGACAAACGCGACTTCAGTTTTTCGTTGCTCAACTTGCCAAACGCAACCTCAATTTACGACAATTCTGTTCCCACACTTGCAAAACGGGTCAACTAACACTCAGTAATAGAACAGCAACAAAAAAAAAAACAATCTGAAAAAAGCGTCTGTTTGCCTCTTTATTAAGCTATCAAATTGTCTTTCAAATGAGAATTAAAAATTAAAAAATTAAAGAAGTATGTACAATGGAGAATGAAAATATTTTAATCCAAGGTGTCTAGTAAGTTGCTGCGGACATCAGCACACACATTTGCAATAGGACCAATTTTTTAGGAAACCATTTTTAGAACATAGGTCCGTTTCAGTGAGACAAGACGGCGAGTGAATCTCTGCTTCAGCAAAGACTGCAAACACCTGTATATCAGTGCAGTTCACTGACGGAGTAAGTACTTCGGGAAATGCATTTACGTGCATAACACAATGATAGATGTTTAGTAGTGAGAATCATATTGGTAATTATTGTACAGTGGATATGCTATGGCGACAGCATGCCAATAGCAGATAAATTGTGATGGTGTGTCACACCGCGATTATGACTGGCATAGTCTTGACCAGACGATTAAAACGGGGTCAAGCTGCATAGACAAAACGATTAATTGTAGTGCTGCATATGAGGGAACTGTGGCAATCCTGTAAAAAGTGGTCTATTCTGACATGACTGGTTATAAAGTTGTTTCTCACTGTAATAGTCGCGTTTCTTTGCCACTTTTGGTCGTGACCTACTAGACCTGGTCTGCCACCGGGTGGCAGCGTAAGCATCACAATCCATTGAATGGGTCACATTGCAAGCGACACCTATCAGACATTCACAGTACTAAAATTGGGGACCTCAAAACCGAAATGGCAAACTGAGATTTTACCCAACTCGGCCATTGCGACAGGAATTATAGGGCAGAGGTTTCCTCTATCTAGTGTGGTTGATAGAGGAACTACTTACTGTAGTAGGTACTGCCAGGAGGTGCTGGTACATATTGCGGCGGTTTCTCATTTTCACCGGCATTATTTAGTGGTTGATATGGAGGTGCTGACATGGTTCACCGGTGAAAACAAATCCTGAAACACAAGACAACTGATCATAAACCAAGAGCAAGCAGTAAGTTATACTTAGGATAAATA
>NMRA01000003.1:0-136457 GCA_002633005.1 Phoronis australis | reverse complement strand
GGGCGGTGGGGGGAAGATGATGGCACGCCTCCTCAAAAAAATCACTCACGGTTTATGGTTAAACCGTGGCAACCGACATATAAGGCGTGGGGTCGGGGAAAAGAGAAAAACTGCGAAATACGACGGCCCATTTAACGGTGCATGTACCTTTTGAGGACTCTGGCCTGAATATTATAAGGGTCTTCGCTTTTGCAGCACAGGTCGTCTAAACGCACTTGAATGTGCACGTAATCATTCATACTCGTACATACAATTCGAGATATTGAGAAAATTCGGTTGTAAAGCCGAAGCTCTGATCCGGAGCCTACTCTCGAGTAAGTCAATTTTGAGAATGCAAAAGTATATTTTTTCAGAGGACAATCTCTGGCAAGGAATAACGGAGACAACATTCGCTTTATTTTTTGTCGAAACTGCATGAGTATCACTTGAGAAAAATTGAAAACCCGCCGGGCGGGGCTGACTGATCAGTTGAGCTGCATTTCCTGGTCGTTTTCGAAAAATATATTTTAATATTTAGGGGCCCCGCCCTTGAAGAAGGGCAGTGATCATATTCAAGTGGTCACCCTTTTTGTGTTTTTATTTCGGGGACCGCACACGGTAAGAGGACCTAATGTTGGAATCGATTACCTCTAAACTGCTTTTTGGGAAATCGTGCACAACCGGCTCTCAGTGAAGGTCACTTCCTAGTGCATCGTTTTGTGACAACACGACGGTGGAATGAACTGTCACTCGTTTTCCAAGCTTAATGATGTTTAGCTTTTTATCTTAAGGTGTCCCATTTCAGACGGGACCCTCTCGGCTCCGCGGTGAAACAGTTTGGGGGAAAGTCCCTGTCCTTTTATACGTGTAAATCCGACACTGCCATCACAAGGGAATTTAAGATTCCAAAATTCATCAAAAAAATTACAAAACACTCGTGCCCAGCACAGCAGTATCAAGACATTTGACCAAACAACCAAAAATGTGAACAAAATACAATAGAAATAACCACCATCGAAAGGGTAGAATTTTGAAGAACGTGAATACCACTATCAATGAATTAAACAAAAAGACAATTTCCTATGGTTAGCTATAAAATAATGTTACTGTTTCCCATAGCATCACAAGAACAGTATCTCTTTTGAACTGAGGTGGTTGTCATGCGCGCACCCAGCCTAAATTTTGGGGGGGGCTCGAATTCATTGAGAATGTGAGCCTTTTACTAAAAAAAACTGGGGTACTACTATCAGAGCTATGAATTGAGCATTCCCACCGAATTCCTGCCTTTTTGCCTTTCAAGTGGACTTTTGTCTCGTTTTTCTCGGACTTTTTGTTTCTCTGAGGCGGACCTTTTCGCCCCGCGGCCGGCCACGCCGAGAGACAACGCTCTCTGCGCACACAGCAGAAAACACAAAGAATACTAGATAGATGAGAATTAATAAAAATAGGCCTACAAGTGACTGAGAAATACGATATGTCATAAAATCCAGAGCCGGACTTATCAGTGTCCCGCGGTCGCATCGGCTGCACGGACATGCACGAGTCCGCCGGCACCCGGCCGTGCACAAATGATTTACTGAATGACGCTCCGAGTAATGAAAGCCTCTCTCAACACTGACACAAGCAGCAATCAAAATCACAACATTTACCATCGCTGTTATTAAGGATTCCAAACCCGAACGTTTACCCTCAGTCGGTGTTATTAAGGATTCCAAACCCGAACGTTTACCCTCGGTGTTATTAATGATTCCAAACCCGGTTTTCGAAACTTTACTGAAACGATTATTGGCATTTAGTTGTTTTCTGAAACAATTTAAAAACTTCCTGTAACCCTCGACAACCCACAACAGTTTGAATGATCACTCGAAAACTCACTGATTTCAAAGCAAGGTAACCAACACTTTTAGCAAATTACACGCCAACTGTTGTCCAGTGACGGACGAGAGATCGGAGTATGACTTCAGTTTTAATTGATTCCTGTCTTACTTGGAAGGTTGACGCCAATGAAACATTAGCACTAGGTGACAGAAAGAGGATTGGTTGAAATCATCAAAACTTGACAGGGTTTACCATATCTGACTATTTAAGAAAATGGCTGATTAGACGTTTACGGTAAGGAGGCACATCGGGGACATACATTCACTAGATGAAAAAAGTTTTCGAAACTGTAACTGATTTGAGGTAGTTAAATTAAATAAAATTTATTTCGTCTTTTTATTATAGTACTAGGATCCGTACAGTTGTAGTAGTAGTAGTCACCGAGTAATACACTTTATTCAAAAAATACAATTAATACAAATCGGAGACTCCGTGAAGGACCCCAATGGCCCGCTGACCAGGGAGCCACCGGAGAAAAAAAAATACGTCACAGATAAAACAGAATTACAAAATTAGGTGACAATGTAGTTTAAACCCCATGTAAAAAACTATAAGAGAGCTTATCGAAAATACTTACATCGAGTGGGAATAATGCACTCAAGTTTATAACTTTCAAAACAAACGTTCTTAAAATAATACATAACAGAAGAAAACGAATAGATAAAAAATTTAAGAAGCACATGAAGGTTATTAATGATATGACGTAAAACATTGCGAACTGAATCTTCTGCAAATGATTTAGGATTGTGTAGAAGATGTCGCTGTGTAATGCTCATGAACAGACCCACGAGTTATTAAATTGAACGTGTTAAAAAATGAAGGTAAGTAATTAAGAACATACAGTTGACTACTGAGAGAGGGCATTCGGATCCGTCATTAAAACCTCTGCCCGCTGGACAGCGCTGACGGGGTACCTGTATGCCTGGCTGCCGGAGCTCAGTACGTGTTTCACCGCGTTCGCTGCATCAGCCTTCACGGGCGGAACCTGACGAGCCGCATGAACAGTATTATAGCAACTAACCCGGCAGTTGCGATTTAAATTTGACCAATCTCGAAAAACTGTCTGCAGTTAAATCAGTTGAGGTTCGGGGTGACCATGCAATATGCCGGTTACAGGTCGGCTTCCTCAGTTTCGAATACCTAGTTCCCAGCGGTCAGCCGACTCGATCTGCTCACTGATAACGGAATAGATCTACTCCACGGCATTTCTATGGCATTGGTGACGGCCCAAAGCAGTTTTTTCAAGCATTAGTTGCTAGTTTTGGTAAAAAAACTTGGACACCTTTTAAAACCAGAGACCTTTTTCGCCGTAAGTCAGTGTAAAAACAGATACATGGGGGCCCCTCCGACATCGGCTTCAGTAAACAATGCTTTTCATAAGCAACAAGAACATATAAACTGACACGAGAAAACGCTTCAGAGTTAATAAGGGTTGCACAACACCTTGCGAATTCAAAAGTGGCGAATGTACGTGGCTTGATTTGGTACGGCCGGGGAATAGTACATGCGGGTGCATAAAATGTAAACTGGTAACAGTTGCATTTGTACTTTTAAAAAGACAATTACTGGTTGTTGGTGTGCTTTGACCCTTTAACTAGTCATGGTGTGTATTACCACTTGTTCTATGCGACAATTTTGTACACCAAGGCAAATTTCCATGCCACTACTATGAATTTGTTCCATGCAACAATCCATTTTGCAACTAACTCTACATCATCCCTACCCGTTAGGATCTGAATAGTACCAGGAAGAGATAACCATCTCTTCCTGATAGTACAAATAACAAGGTTGTTTACTTCACTGACCCACTTCTTATATTTTGGAACTGGGGAACAGCGGGTGGCTGTTATCGAATGCAATGCATGAACATGCCCTGTTGTCACAATAGTGGTTGACTTGGCTTGTACTCATAATGACCCAGCTAAAGTTCATAATCTGAATCATCTAAATAACAATGAAGTATGCATCAGTTTGTGAATGCAAAATGTTTTTGTGAAGATAAGCATAAATGAATATCAATATTTCTGGATCATTCCCTGTCATTGTCCAAGCACCACATCTCTGTATACCATCGGTACATAGTGGAACTGTATTGACATGGAGGGCACAGCACTGAAAAAGTGGAGGGGTTATAGTCCCCTAGCCCCACCCATAGACCCTGAGCGGCACAGCACTGAAAAAGTGGAGTGGCTATAGTCCTCTAGCCCCCATAGACCGTGGGCGGCGCAGCACTGAAAAAAGTGGGGAGCCCTATAGCCCACCATGGTGCATCACCCATGATGAAAAAACTAAATTAAACACTTGAAGTGCCTAACTGCTTTGTGCTGTATCTGAAACCTCAGTTTCCATAGGCTGGACCCCCAAATTCAAGTAATTTAAGGAGTCCACAAATCCGCCTTCATTTGCAGAAGGCAGTTTTTTATATAGCCCACTTACTGATGATGAAATTGTTCTCAATTAGTTCCTTTGCTGGTCACAATCTAGGTGATTTCAAAAATTTTGAAAGAACCAACAGTTTGCAATGTCACTCGAGATCAGGCTCTTATACAAGTTGGGTTGTCACAGCATGACATTTTATTCTGGGGCATTCTCTAACAAACTACCAAGACCACTTCTCATCTGAGCAAGAAACAACTTGAGTCCCATTTTGTTGCTCTAAGTGGTCTGAATGAAAAGTTAGCTTCTTAGACAGTATGAATTCAGGTTCATAGATGCTTTAAGAGATCAAACATCACCTTTGAAAAATTAAGGGTGGCTGCTCTCACAAGAAATTGAAATTATTGGTTCAGGGTATGGAAAATGAAAAATATGGTTGGTGAAAAAAGTGCCTTTCCAGCTGCCCAAAGCTAAAATCGGTTGCCAGAATTCTTCGAAATACTGGCAACAACTGGGAAAGACCAGAATATAAGTTAGTTTAAATAAAAATAAATTAAATGTTATTAAGAAAATTTAATACAAAATGTTGGTTACATAAGAGCTCCTTTCAGACTAAACTCCTTTATGTACACAAAATGAAACAGTTGAATGAGAACAGTGATTTACTCTGTCAAACTTAGATAAGATCTCTCCTGTTCAATGGGTGCACTAAGATGAGCTAGTCAATAGGCCTAGTGTGTGCATGAAGCACTTACCATTCCTTGAGAAATAAACTATAAATGTGCATCCATAACAGAATAAGTATTCCCTACAGTTTTCTATCAATATATTCACAACTTTGGGAGTGATCATCATAATAAATGGACTCTGCTTCATCAGACATACATGTTACGTAGTATCCCTCCATCATCAGCTAGTAATACAACAGGTGGCGCTGATCTCATGTGGAAGAAGATATAGAGTTGGCTGTCCATATTTGTAGATATTCAGCTACATATTCAAAATAAAGCTGCATACATTTTTTACATCAGCCTGACAATGAAACAAGTAGGTGACAGAAATGTTTGTACACTTCCACCACAACAGTCAAATCTTTTCTGCTTGAGAATATGGTCGGCAAGTTGACAATTACACCTCTAATCACTTCTCATACAGTCCAGTCTTGTAAACTGTCCAAGTTCAACAGCTGCATAGTGTCACTAATATAGCTTGATGTATCCACTTTGGTTGACATCCCCACTAAGAACACTTTTTCAAGAATCTCACCAATTTTCTCTGAAAAAGAAATCCCATCCATTTACAAAAGATATCATCCAAAATGATGATAATGGCTACCACACAACTAAATAAATCTACCATATTGTATACAACTTGACTCAACTAGTTATTCATTTGAGAACACTTTATTTTTATGAAAGTGTAAACCATCTAACAAGCCTGCCATAAGGACTATTGAACAACAGACAAAAATATGACAAGGCACTGAAGGCAGTCACATACAGCAATAACCTTGTTGGATGTTTTGTAGGAGATGCATACAGAAGAACTTTTCCCTACATACAAGCAATAAAATCAAGAATGTGCCACAATTCAAGCAAATAAGATTTAACTGCAACACACTGACGATACAAACTAGGACACTTCACAATGATAAATTCCCTGAAATATGGTTGAAATCCAGTAAGAAATGTAGGAGTTGCACACAGAAGAACGTTTCCCTATGTACAAGTGTGGAACATAGGAGTTGAGTACAGAACATTTCTCTGCACCGATGGACGGAAACACAGACATATGGAATGACGCCTACCACTGCTACAAAAGACTAAAACCAAACATTCCCCACATAGCTGGATTTACAGATACCTCTGACACCTATCAGATAGTTCCATAGCGTGGCACCAAAATCTCAAACTGTGTTCCTGAGATTTCTACCAATAGCCCCGTTTGTAAATACTTATTTACAGACAGATTACTACACCTGTCATGCCACATACCTTGGCAGAGTAAGGTAAACTCAGGAAGATTCCTGAGTGCTGATTCCACAACTCCTTCATTGGCGCTGTCAAAACACTGGAGAAAGGCTGGCACAAACTCATGAGCACAACTGTAACAAATAAAGCATGGTAGTATACAGACATGTATTCTCAACGAATTACGCATTCATTCTCTGCAAGATTCAGCGAATTCTTTACAAGGAACAACATGAAACTTCAACAAGCTACTTGCACAATCTTGCAACCAATAATAACTGAGGCCAGAGAAAGAAACTAAAGTATGAACTTTGGGATTAGGCAAGAATCATGTTCTCAATTGCTCTGCAAATCAGGCTTTAATAAAAGTTGCCATGTACCCACCTTCTGACTTATTTAGCTACACACAGCTATGAAATTGATCTCAGCTTGGGACTGAACAACAGTCCATGGCTGGTCATTTAACTTCAGATGGTTATTGTATTGAACAGCCTGATTACACCACATTAATGACCCTAGTCTTGAGCTGTAATGGCTCAGCAGTTTCAACAAATCACTTCTAATCTGGGTAAGGAACAACTTGGAACCAGTTTCATAACAGGGAGTCGTGGAATCAAAAGTGCTTTGTTCCACAGAATACAGATTTGTAGCAGGTTCAAGAAACTGACCTTGAGATCTACCGCACAATAGAGCCCATACACAGTACACAAGGTAGAGTGTTCAGTCCAATCGAATGTTATAGCCAATAAAACATATTTCATAACCTTAAAAGGATTGTTTGAGTCATTTTGAGCATCTACGACTGGTTAATGTTACTTGATCATATGAAAAAACTTTGGCCTCAAACAGGAAATTACGTGAATTATTGAATACCAAGTCCAGTGATAAATTCACTACAACATTTGGATTACTTTAATTTATTCATACCCGTTCATTGTAACTACACACTCAAGTAGGTTCGACTCACCTTGGTTTATGTCTCATGTACCTCATAACAAGAGTGTAAGTGGTACTTCTACACATGGTACTTGGATCACACATCAGTCGTTTGAGATCAGTCTGAGAAAACAAAGAAATAAAGCATTACAACCCGTGTTCACTTTGCTCTTTTCATGTTGCCAATGCCCAATATCTCTCATTTCTTCAATCTAACAAGTTTTAGAATTCACATAGTTCTTATCTATCCAGGGGTAGAGGAGGCAGTGTGGCCTAGTGTGATAGGTGCCCGTTTCTTTACTCGAGGTCGTGGGTTTGAGTCCCACTGAGCCACACTTGAGTCAGGTTTCTAGCTACTCAACTTGTTTTAACTATATATTAACAAAGCCCCAAATGGTTCAAAGTGATCAGTGCAATGGGCCCACATGCACGGCCTGCGCACGTCTGATACAACGTTTATCAGACCGCCTGCAATTATTTTATATATCTAAATGTAGTTGGTGGTCAACTTACAGCAAAGTGTTGGAGTACGTCCGTTTTCCTTCGCGACGTTTTGTCCAAATCATCAAGAACTTCCAAGACAGCTGTAAAACACAGACAGAAGTCACACAAATAAACAAACAGTAAACAATGTACTACAACACTCAGTTTACATTAAAGTAGAGCTGGTTTCCCAATGAACTTGTTTGAGGTAAGAAGGCTATGTTATATGACAACTGATATATATTGCAGAATTCATTATTGTGTGAAAAAATTAGTGCAATTGTTCTACAAGAAACAAAAGCAACGCAGAGCATTGACATGCACCCACTGTGTGCATCACATACAGCGCAAATAGAATCAATAGGGATGATTATTATTTTAAACAGTCCACTAAACAGAGCAATGTTAGTTAATTTGAAATAGCCTTTAGGAGGTGCACAGAAAGGTCAGCAAAGCTCTTCTCATAGGGCTTGTCGTCTATGTGACAGCAACTAATTTCCCAAATCTCATGAACATCCATCAAGGAACTTGATAGATATTAATGCAAACACAAAGATCAAAATTGCACTAGGGGTCTCTGCACATTTGACCTAAAATCCATTAAGTTGTACTTTCCCCAATAAAAAATAAACATATTTTCATGAAGATCCATTAAAGAACTTGGTAGATACTGAGCCACAGGCAAAAATGCCACTAAAAGGCGCTACAGCATTCAGACCTGTCCGGAAATCATTGTCAGCCATGTTCGTCCAGTAAGAAATACATGAACCAGTTTTCACAATTATTCTTAAAGTAATACGGCCAATACAGAGGATGACACCAAAAAACTCAAAAAAATATTATAAATGACCACTAGGTGGTGTACAATATGTCAAATAAATTTGAAAATCGATTACGGAACCACAAAGATGCAGAGGAAAACAGTAGCCAGATACGTCTAAAAGTCGTTGCTCTTTATTGTCATGTTACAGAAATACACTTGCCTCATTTAACAAGGATCTTGCCAAGAGTTCAAGAGATAGAGCCACGGACGTAAAAAACACTGCCACTATAGAATACCAAAGTAGTCTAATCGTTAGAAAATAATTGACATAAATTGATGAGTAGGAGACAGGAGATAGTGAGTAGAGAGGAATGACATGGATCACATACTCTCCAGTTTTTGTCCTTTACTGATCTTCTTGAGAAAGGGAGCCAGTTGTTCTACACTGTATGGTGACGTAGGCCTGGGGGCAACCAAGCATGACTCTGCACTGTCTTCCAAAGTAGGTAGACACAACGTGGCCAGTAGTGACCGGATGGACGGCATTTCTGGGTACACTTCAACGACATGCCTGCAAGTAGGGGGACAATCAACACAATGTAAAAGATAACAACTGATGTCAACAACTGGAGATGTATTATGATGAAAGATAGAAAGTGTGTGCACAATATGGAAAAAGCATTTACAAACAAAATGTGCAGTTCTTTAGAAATATTGCAGGATACAGCAAAGAAAAAAATCCAATCACAAAACATGGTAGTCTATGCCATAAAGATAAACCACGTCTACACCAAGACTATAAGTAATGTATTGATTCAAAGTGGTTGAGAGTGCTGTTTAAAAATAACTGCTTTTAAATGTTTCTTAGCAACATGAATGAAATTCAGAATGAAATGTCCTTCCCTTCCACACCCTGTGGACAGGGCAGTGACAATGAAGTGTCCTGCCCACCCACAGTCTGCAAATAGAACAGTGAGAATGGCGCGTCCTGCTCATCCACACAGGACAGGGCAGTGTCCTTCCCTTCCACAGACTGCGGAGAGAGCAGTGACAGTAAAGTGACCGTCCCATCCAGTCTGCAGAGAGAGCTGTGACAGTAAAGTGATCTTCCCTTCCACAGTATGCAGAGAGGGCAGTTACAGTAATAGTGTCCTCCCATGACAAAAACAGTGACCTACTTGAGAAGATCCAAGTGTTCATTCAGGCACAGTGATGCTGCTTTAGGACTAGCCTCCATATAGTTACTACAGAAGAGGACAAGCTTGTTGACGAGTGGCACTAGCTCTTTTTGTTGTAATCCATGCACCTGCACAAGATAGGGCATCAAATGTATGTTACTAAATTAACAGAGGGGAAGTGCGTCTCATTGAAGACTAATGAAAATAAGCTGAATGGGAACCTCCAGATAGATATCTTCCTTCATTAAAACGGCTATAAACCCAAGTTCCGTACAAGAAGCGAACTTTTGCTTTAGACACTTACAGCTATAAAACTGGTCTCAACTCTTTCTTCACTCAGATAACAATTGATTTCTGGGTTTGCAAAAAACTGATAGTTCATTATTTCTTCAGACGACGCTCAACACATAAAGTAACACGTAGTGACTTAGCCAACTTGTAGAGCCTAGTCTTAAGCGATAACAAATTGTCAGGTCTTCCAAAGCCATGAAGTCACCACAAATTTGACTAATAAACATCTCGAGGCCAATTTTACAATGGTAAGTACAGTGTTCTCCACAACAGAAAATTCAAACTTGACTGGAATTGCACAGTTCATGTAGTCGAGTTTGACAGTCCATTTCCATACTGAGGGAAGTTTGCGGCATAAGTCTTGGAACAAATAGATTTAACTGGTACCAAAAATCCAAATTATTCTAATTTGTTAAAGAAATTACAAACCTCTCAACACTTTAAACTCAAGGATAGGTTTTCAAACTTAAGGTAGGTAAGCCAAAGAAGTCACGACAAAATTCAAACTCGATGCAGTGACAAGTTGTGGAGATTACTGCAGTAGTCTAAATCAACATTTTGCTCTTTTGTGATGGAGGGCGGGTTTATTGTCGCAAAACTAAAACACTTACTAATATTACGTTGAATTCCTTTCTGTAGATATAGGTCACCAACATCTAACTGCATTGACCAAAGACAATCGTGAGAAAAACTAAATGAAATCATGTGCTTTGCTTGTAATGCCCGACAATATATTCAGAAGACTTGCGTTATCATATGTTTATGCATCTACGAAATGCAGGCCTGGATATCCATCACAATTTCAAGATTTGAATCGACACAAATGCTACAGATTTATGACTTTGTGCTAGTAATTTGACAAGTCCATCAAATGATGGTGGTTGTTGTCATGAAAGATTAGTCACCTTGACCAGATCAAAGAAGGCCTGTAGAGTGTCACTGAGTGCACTACTGTGCTCACTGTGGAAGATATAGGGCTGCAGGAGTTCTAGTAGTCCCAACACATGGGTGAACAGGGCCAAGTGATTACGGTTCTGAAACTCTGTCATGGTATAGTTGACACGACCTCGCAACAAACCGCCAATCATAGACAGCTGTCTGTAAATAATGGAATAACAATGATGAAAATACTTGCTTGTTTACTATGGCAAAAACAGACAGTGTGGCTCAGAGAATTGAGCTCCGGAATCCAATTTTAGAGACTTGGGCCGGGTTTCAAACCCTGGCTTTACAGGCTGACAACCAAGCATTGCATAAAGGTGCCTCCTACCCCTCTGAGCTGAGTGAACGAGAACTTGAATATAATGCGAATGCCATTTCCAACACTGTGCTCATAAAAAAACAACAGAATGTAAACCATAGCCATGTCTACTATAGGATGAAGTGATATTGTTGACACGTCTCTTCACTGCTTGTACTAATTTTACCAAATGGAGACAATAGTAACTAGCCACTATAACTGATGTCATGATGCAACAGGAGTGAACAAAGTCCTTTGATTCAATGAAGCTCAGTATCGTCAAGTTGACGCTTACACTTAATGGCAACTTTCCCCAAATGTTTATCATACTGATCATTCAATGTTTTGTGACTGCCAAAGCTTAGTAGCTTTACTGGCATCCTAAATGGAATGTTTAGTTGTGAGAATTTACAATGTACCTCAACATGAGTGTGGGATGTCTGGTGGCCACCTTTCTACAGGCAATGTTAGTGTCATACAGTTTATCTTCACCGCGCCGCCCTGGTTCAATGTTGGCTAGTGCCGAAACCAGTTGGTGGGAGAGCACATCAAACTAAAACAGAAATCAATTCAGTGAAGCATCACAAATATTACATTTATTTTAATTTAAACATATATTAGAAGTATATACCAAAATAAAGACAATGAGTAAGCCAAGCCTAAATACAACACTGAAAAATTGTCATACTTTGAATGCGCTGTGACATTTATATCTTACCTGACAAGAGCTATGTGCCTGTGTGTCTGTACACCTCAACAGACTGTCTATCGTACTTTGTTCTAACCAGAATAATACAGACGGTTCTTTCAGGTACAGCTGAAGCAGCAGGCAAGTGTAGAGCTCCTCTTTAGGCCTGAAACACAACACTACACATGAGAAGGGTTCTTCCCAATAAACATTGAAAAGTTTCAACAGGACACATTCTAAAAACTTGGAACAAGCAAGTCATTTTATGACTACAGCACAACCAGACTGCTTATCAGGAAATCATGGTCCAAGTATTAACAAGAGATAGAATCAAAATTAGGTGTTTTTTGCTTTCAGACAGTAATAGTCATGAAAAGGAACAAGACAGGTACAAAAGGTTTAAGTTAAAAATGCACCCCATTTTCAATTAATACCAGTAATAAAGAATCAAATCAAAAAGGGAGTACAATGAATCCAACCTGTCAGACTTAGATGATCTCTCCAGAAAGTCAGCAGCAGTATGGAGTAGCTCTGGTCTGTCATGGCAACATGTCGTCACCAATTCTATCCTCTGATGAATGCTTTGCTTGGCAGCGGCTGTATCCTCTTTATCTGATGCCTCCATGATAATGTACTGAAGAAGATGAGTCACCTCATGTCTGGTCAGAGCCAGCATGTCTTCAGGCGTGTGCACCTGCAAGTCACATAGTACTATCTAATGTATGGTATGTAGATAGGGACACTACAAAAATATGGACTGATCCCGAGGGCGATACTATGGTAAAAGTTCTCCAGTTTGGGACATAAAAAAATCATTTTGTTCAAGGTCGGAGCTCGTACCAAATTTTAGAAAAAAGACCGCAATAAAGGCCGTCCCAAATTCAAGACTCAGGGGAAAGATGAATTTTGTATTTGGTAGCTATAACCCATGATTTTATCTCAGAATTTGTTGACACAAAATGCAGTGTTCCAATATTTTGAGAATTCAAACAAAATTAATTTTGAATGCCAAATTACTCAATCATGTCCCAATCTTCGGAATCGTGGAAATTCTTATTTTAAAGACTTGCCCAAATTGGAGAATTTTTGCAATAGCTGGTGATGATCAGTCAACTCATGTCTTCAGGGGTGTGCACTTGCAGTTGGTTTTCACAACTCACATGGGGGACACAATCTACAGTACTGTCCTGAATGTAACACCCAGGATTTACAGGAGAAATAATCCAACGATCCTGGATATAACACTACAAACATATACAACAAAATAAGGTCATACCGTTTCTTCGGATATAAGACAGTTTTCTTCCAACCAGCCATGACAATAACAAATCTCAAAGGTAATAAAACAGTTTGCAAACACTATTCCATAAAAATTTTGAATGAATCACTTAAAAATAACATAATTATGTGTCATGAAGTTAGACAATAGCCATATTATACCCAAAATAATGCATTTTCTGAGGAAAATTTTAAATCAGTTGCCTTTTAAATCTGCAATGATCCCAATGTATTCAAATTTAACGCCATATTCAATAATAGGAAATGTCATGTTACTCAGCGCAACTTCAAACAGCATTGAGGACTGATATTTACTAACCCTGGCAGTCTTGACCTCCACCCCTCGCCATATCTTGGGAATATAGATGCAAGCCCAGGCAAAGTCCAGCACATATGAAGGACTGTACCTGAAGCGCAAAGCAAATAGCAGTTACACAATCATGACAATCATGCTAGTGAAGTAGATATAATACAAAAACAATAATTCAGCTTTTATGTCTGAAGTGGTTGCCATGCCTTGCAAGAAGCTTGTCTTGATCTCAAAACAGACGCGTCGAGTTTTACTGGTTGCATTACAGTTAATGCTCAATGTTACAATTGAACATGTACACATGGCACTCGCAACATCAAGAACAATGACATTTGGCACAGTCGGAGCAGAACCTTAAAACTTGCTGACGTCTCAAACGGCGTGGCACGAATGACGTTTAAAATCCCGCGTCAAGCTCAAAACAATTACACAATTAACACAGATTCAGGGTAGACATAGTCATTCAAAAGCCACTGATGCGTAAATGACTCTTCACAGCGGCAACGCTCAGAGATACTGAACATACACCAGTGCAGTGAGTTAGTCAAACGAGACAACAGATATCCTCCCATTACAATGTCTAGTTTAACAACTTCTTTGACACGTCCACTTACATGTCTATTTGAGCCTTTTCCCCAAGAAGCTGATCTAGTGTATTGTTTAATGTGTCCCAACTTGTTGAGTGTGTGAGAAGTGAGAGGAGATATGGCTGACATCTGGTCCTGTTCTGGCCACTGTTCTCTTTGTACTGTTTGGAGAATATCAGCTGTTGCTGTAACCTGGGGCAGCTACGAATGACCTCTGAGTCAGTTAATTCCAGCCAATCAATGAGAAGCGAGCGCGTGGAGTCAGGCATGTCACTGCTGCAAGTACCAAACGAGTAAGGTTTTATAGATACCAAGCGGAATGTTCAGATAAACCAACGCAAAAAAGAAAGTGCTAACAGATTGAAACATCCAGAACACATTATCACCTATAAGAGTCACAGTATAGTAATTTACCATGTTGTTAATGGTTTCACTAACACCGTTTTGTTACGTACTTAATTCAAGTACAAATAAATTAAAAAATTAAATTTGCTTGTGTGTAAGCTTATGCACCCAAATTTCAATGGCTAATTAACGAGACTAAATGAAATTTTTCAAAAGGAGAAAATGAAATGTCTTACAAATCAAGTTAAAAGACAAAATGTTGATATTTCTCAATATTGCAATATTGCATTTTCTGTTTGGAACAAAATGGGAAAGTCCCTTTTTAAACAGGAAGCGCTTATTAGTACATTCCACTTCAACATGCAGTTTAATTCTGAGCCCAGTGAGAATGATACAATATTACCAAACAATACTACTATGTGCCTCTCCCTACTGTTACATATCTGTGGTCTCAATAATCAGCATAGCACAGAGTAATACTAAGATGCACCTACCCATTGTTGAGTAGATAGGAAGTGATCTTGGCAGTCAACTCAGTAGCCGAGTTCTTGCTCAGACTCGTCCTTACTTTCTTGTCTATAAACTTCTCCAGATTGGCCAGATCCTCAGTGGCAAGCCTCTGAGCCCCCGGGTGCTGCATGCTATTCCAGAACTTCTTGATGTTGTCTACTGACTGTCCATCTGATCTCCAAGACTGCAAGAACTGCTTGACCACAGACAGCAGTCCAGACTGACTGGCACCAGAGAAGAGTGCGCGCGTGATCTCAGCCACCTGCTGGGAGTGAGTGGCTCGCAGACCCTGAATGAATATGAACAAGCGTCACACAAATACACAATGATAACACATCCTGGGAATAGACTTCAAACTAAAGGTTGTTGGACAATGAAACATTTAAATTCTTTCTCCATGGCTTGCATGGAAAAAAATTAAATCGCAGCTTGAAACTTGGTCCAGGACAATGTGCATTACATGAGTGTAAATATTTTCATGGGTTCGCAAAAGAAACAAAAATAGACATTCCAAGAATTTTTAAATCATGAAAGCATACGCAAAGCATTCCACAGCCATTTATTAAGCTTTACTCACCTGACTTGTATAAACAGTTCTTAATAGTGAGCAGGAGACAGCAAGGTTCTGCTCCATGCCATGTATGATGGAACCAGAGGCAGCAGTTTGAAGCAACTGAAATGAGCAGACGAACTATTGGATTACTGAAATGAGCAGACGCACTATTGGATTGCTGAAAGGAGCAAACAGTCTATTGAATTACTCAAGTGAGTAGACAGTCAGACTTTTACTGGATTACTGAAAGAAATAGAGGCGCTATTGGGTTTTTGGATTACTGAATGAGCAGACAGGCTACTGGAATACCAAAATTAGTAGACATACTATTGGATTACTCAAAATGAGCAGACGGATTATTAGATTACTGAACTGATCAGACGCACTTAAGTCATCTGATAGGAGAATATTAGACAAGAGTCACTTTATGTATCTATTGGTGAAGGAAGTTAAAATTCCAAGCTTTACAAAATTGAAGCCATGAATGTATTGCCAGTTCTGAGAGGCACTTTTAATTTTGTGACAAAAGTGAAAACGTTTTGAGCTGAGAATTAGTTAGGAAACTAAACTATCACATTACCTGGTTCAAACTGTCCAAGAATAACCCCATCAGAAACATATCTTTCAAGATTGCCTAGAAGTTGAACAAAATTATAAAAATACAATACCTAAATTTCACGGCCATTTTCCAGTCAGAAGAATATACAACAAAAAGCTACATTTGCAATCCACCACTTTCAGAAATGATTGGCTAGAGCCATGAATTCTATTAATATCAGAAAATATTATGATTTAACATTTAAATTCTCCAAATTAAAATTTGGACAAACACAATACTCACTTTGTGCAGAGAGAAGTAAATATGCTGTCTTTGTTCACGAGAGCAGTCTGGGGATCCAAACAACTAAACAGATGGACATTAGCATTACTTAGTGAATGATGAGACTGACATGCACATAACACAAAGTACAGATTGTCTAAGATAGCAAATAAAGACATTAGAATGCAACAAAATGATGAAAAGCACCATTGTCAGGGAGACAGCTTTTATAACTGTACTCAAGCACTTATAGCACGCGCACTGTGAGATGCGGACAGTGGTCAAATATGAGCACAATTTTGTGACAAAGGTACAATTTTATTGTGGTGGGTGTAAAGTTCAGTTAAACTTAGCAAAACCAGCTTTTATCAAAGGACATTGTAGGTAAACATTCTCGAAAACATCTAATTCTTAATTTTGAGCCGATACCAAATTTTATCTGAACGTTGCACATTTTTTCAGTCATGCCAGGGACCTTGCGTGTTGGTTTTAAGGCAATAGTCGCTTGCAGAGGTCCCACATTTTGACTCAGTTTGACGCCCATCATTCAGACCTATGTCTAGCCATCCACAGGGGAAAACGTGACAGTATGAATAACTCAACTCACCCTTGCAATGAGTTCTCTCATAGCATGCTCATCCCGTGGTATTGGCAACTCAACAGGCATCTGGTCTGAGGGTGGGGTATGCTTCTTATGTTTAGGTACAGTCAGTTCTGCATCATAGTCTACAGGGTCAATAACAAGGACAAGTTACCATAAACATAGAGTCATTAAAAGCATTATTTACATGATACTAATAAGCCCTGTAATACCGTAACACTGCTTTCTAGGCAATGTGATGACAAAACAGGAACCACATAATGTAAATGGCACCACCATTCATAGTATCCTATGTTTATGGCTGGCCGTGTTTAGCAAGTTATTAATTACTAAATGAAAGCATCAGTTTGGAGAACTCCACCAAACTATGAATGAGCTGAGTACAACTTCAGGACAAACAAATTTTGAAAATGAACTTACTCATAGACAAACAAATTGTCTCTTTTAATGGGTATTCTTAAAAACAATTACCGTATTCGCCGTAATAACCGCCCATGCCCCTATAAGCGCCTCCCACACGTTTTCAGACTTTGCTGAAATAAGCGCCCAGTCCATGAACGTGTACACGGGAACAATGACGTACCTACAGTCCTAAAACTCGGCTACAGTAACGTCTTCAATTTATCAAAAAAGTTTTGCACGGGTCTTCTAGACCACCAGCGGCACTGCTACGTTTGTATTTAGCCGTGACTTTACACTTCAAAGTAACGCAGCGCTTCAAAAAGAACGCAACAGCGTTGCTACTCTCTCGCGACGACCGTGTCCCACTCTATGGTCTGACCTTTCGGTAGACACATCGACTGTCTCATGAATAAAAATAACTCGGTGTTAAACGCACGTGGCCAGGAAGCGCGCGCGCTACATACATGAACCTGTCATCAAAGACCTTAGTCGGGAATTTTCCATTCATGAAACGGGTAGCATAGCATCGATAAGAAATGAATATTGGCACTAATTTCCGACAATTTCTAATACTATAAAACATGTTTGCGTTATTTTTGAGATGTATTGTTTGATTAACCATAATTGGTGTTTTTAAGCCGAACATCCGATAAAGTGACAACTGACAGTGAATGCTTACACACCCTTACACCGAAAAATAACTGTCAGATAGTTACGTACGCATCCAGCTACACGGCGACTAATATGGGCCTTACCGAGACAAATGTCGAAAGTTTTTAGCACGAGACCGGCGAGTGCTGAATGAAACACGCTCTGGTTTAGGCCTACTGCCTGTGCAAATTTCTTTAGACACATCTAGCTAGTTAGAGTGCGTGCCTCTGGCCAAAAGACGGTCTCTGCTTTGGCAAATGAACTCTGGTGACACGCACGCGCTCGCTTATTCGCAGACGAACTTCAAAACAAACGTCACGTGACAACATGTTTGTTCGTCCAGACATTTTTCTCGCCGTGTTGCCGATCATACATGTAGATGCACAGATTTGTATTTAAACCTGCCGTTAATCCAGACTCCACGGGAACTTAAAAAATCTTAGAGATGCTACTTATAAAACTTAATGAGGATTTTAGGTAATTTGCTTGAGTCAAAACCATTTTTATTCAATCATTGAAATCGCCATATCGAAGACGGCGATTTCGAGGCAGTCAGTCGGCGAGTTTTCGCCCTGGAATTTCAGCACAATTTTCTGTAAAATGGTCGTAATTTAGCTGCAAAGTTTGATAGCAATGCACCACAGTTTTGTTGAAAGTCTTTCATAGATTACATATACGTCACAGAGCGTAAATTTTATGAATCTTAGCTTCCGATTTCACCCGTTTCGGAGACCGGTTTTCAACCGCCTTGGGTTATAATAAGCGCCCCCCCTGAACCGAACTTTTCTAAGCGCCCTGGGCGGTTATTACGGCAAATACGGTAGTAACTAAATGCAAAGACAATACAATTCGTAAGGTATTATTATGTAACATGTTTTCAACATTTGACACATAAAGAGGAAACTAATTAAAGTAATCCTACCACTTTTATATAAGCCCTCTAAACTACTGGGGTTGCAGTTGGGCACCCAGTAACCCTACCTTCCTCAGTGCAGTCAGCACCGTCATCCAGCACTGTGTAGAACTGCTTGCCCCCTGTGGCACCTCTCTTCCACTGCACTCGGATTAGCTGAGCCATAAATGTCTTATCAATGACCGACTCGTCCACTGACGATCGGTCAGTGGTTGTAGCTGCATCCAGACTGGACAGTAACTTACTCATACTTTGCACCGGTATACCAAATGACTGTATGAAGAGTAGTAACTGGGTGGGTTCAAGGTCCAGTAGAGCTGTAACAGTGAGGTGAATACGGTCAGTAGAGATGCATTATAATGTACTACAACATAACAGACAATCCTACACACATGGCTCTAATGGGGATGAGCAGTAGAAAGTAGTGAGAAATGAGTAAAAGAGTTACAAATTGAAAGAATTTTTCTTTTGGAAAACCACATGATTTTTGTCATGGAAAGGCTGCTTTTCAAGCCACAATTTTACCACACACAATGAGTGGGAGGTATGAAATTTGAAAAAAAAAACTTGGACATTCAAAACTCCATCTAGTACAATAGTTTGCAAGACATCTCATAAACAGTAAACAGACTTGACAGAAACTGTATTAAGAGTTTGATGCTAGAGAGACAAGTGAGGCTTATCTTACCAGAATCCACCAGAACAGAGACACTGGAGCGAATCATTCGAAGTTTCAGCCAATCAGGCAACAGCAGGGCCTCTTCAGACGTATCCACAAGGTAGGCCGACGGCGGGCTACCACTTGCTGGGAACCAGGTCTCAAGCAGGCTGTCAAAGTGACTGTCCACTAAACAAATTTAACCAATAGATCACAGACTGCGCTTCCCTGGTGCGCTAATTGCAACATACAACATTCAAGGCACACAGATGCATTTTAACAAACTGCATATAATAGCACTTTAATTTCAAATGACATGAACTTTGTCTAGTTAGTACCTTTAAGGTGACATGGATTTGGTGCTTGATTCTGCTTTATACTAATCTTGCTAATAATATTTATTTACAATAAGTTAAGGACTAATACTAAACAACTTGCTCTGATTGAACACAGTGGTCTCGCCAAGGGAAAAGGTAAATATCTCTTTTGAAGGTAGTTTTGGTCCGTTTGAAATATTTCGCTTATTATAAGATATGTTGAAAATTTTAGTCTATTCTTATGAGAACTAAATTTTTAAAATTACTTCTTCAAATCAGAAGTTTGATGTCGTGAGCAATACTGTGTGTCTGACAGGACGAATCATGCTTAAAATCAACAATGTCACATCAAAAACACCTAAATCAACCCCAGCAGTCAATCAGCTGTTAAATTAGAACACCCTCAAACACTATCTGATGATATGTTAATGAGCTGATCTCGAGTTACGAGCATTTATTGGTCGAGACATACTAATGTATGCAGAACTGGGACAACCAATCACAACACTAGTCATCCTCCATCATGTATAGAGTGACATGTCCTCAGGTGTTGCTGCTCGTTTTCTCATGTTTAGGGTAAGCTCAATCCATCACATAGTAGAATTGAAGAACTGATTCATATTCACAGAAAAGATTCAGAATACTTCTTATAGAAAATAAAGCATGCCTTCTAAAAAGTAACTTTCCCTTTTCAACTGTCAACTATGTGTTCAATCTCCTAAATATTAACCTATTCCTCCCAACAGTTAATTACATTGACACGATCAACTCTGTATACAGGATTAGTACTGGTAAGGAATATGTAAACTAAAGCAATATAATGTTAAAATCAACCTACCTTTGGGTTTACCAAATGTCAGCAAGATGATCATGGCATGCACTACGAGAACGTGCATGGTGGCTGAGTCGCCCGACGGCCACTGGAGAATGATCTGGTCCTGAGTATCTGACTACAGAAACAAGGAGATTATCATATTTTTGTCACAAACTGACACAGTCCTATAATGCATTATATTCAATTTCTGTACAAATCATCCTACTAAGCATGGTGATAGTAAACATTTTTTGATGAAAATTGAAGTCACGACCAACAGCTGTATGTACTCACCCAAGAGTATGCTTCCTGCTGTGGTGCCTTGGCTCTCTCAATGTAGTTATAAAACATGTTAGTCATGGCAGCCAACACTTGGTCTTGCAGCTCACTGTGTTGTGAGGTGGAGGGTAGGACGTGACTAATGATGGTACTGCGTTCAACTATCAGCTGTGCTATGTCCTGTAATGGTTCAATGCAGAATTATGTCCTGCAATGGTTCAATGTAGGAGAATTATAAAATATCAGCTGACATATGTCCTGCAGTGGTTCAGCGTGGGAGAATTATGCCCTGTAGTGGTTCAATGCAGGAGAATTATGTAATGTAGAAGCTCTGTAATGGTTCAACCTTATTATAAACTCAACAAAAACATTTTGTGAATAAAGCTTATATGGTAATATTGAAGGCTATTTTTTCAAAACTAAAAGCAAATTTAAATGTGAGCCAGTGTTCATATAATGACAGAAAACACTTATTGTGGTTATAAGTTATGAAAATTCATTACAAAACCATTATACCATACGATCACAATGTCTTTAACGATACAGGGTCACCCTTACTATTCAACCATCGTCAAAGCTCATTTGAATGACATTTTAGCAGAATCTACCAGCATCTTTAGTTAGTTATTCTTAAATGACATTTTAATAACATGCCAGTGCAACAAGGAAGTTTAAATACCTGACTACTTAACTAACTATGACAAAATTCTCAACACATTAACCCTGAACCCACAGGGAACAATAGACTCACCAAAGCCTGGTGGTCCAGTTCATGAAGTTGAAGTGTCTGAGTGTGTTGAGCTAAGAATAGGACATATGCAGACACTGCCTGGGCGCTTGTCTCAATCTGACATGCCTGTAAATATGACAACTACATGGTCAGGTGGAGGCTCAGATAAAGGCAACAATAACTGTGACAAAGGAACACGTTGACCAGATTAAACAGGGACAAGGCAGTCAGATACAGCAATGCATGCACAGTAGCATTTCTCAATGTGTTATACGGGGACATGAGTGGGACAATTAGGGTTCAGTCGTGAAATGAGGTAAATATGTCGTAAGGGTCGTCGGAGGGATGTAGAACTTAAGTTGCAATCCCTGAGAAATGCAAGACAAATAGCGCTTGCGTGAAAATCAAGAATGTGCCATAATCTAAGAAAATACGATAGAATCCCAAAATGTGAATAATGTGCGCTATGGCACTTCCTAAGCAATTTTTGAGAGTTTATTTGAAATTCCCTCTGAAATGTAGGAGTTGTACACAGATTAGCGTTTTCATAAATGGATACATCAAAATCAAAGAAAATTAAAAAATACAGTGGTATCGTAAAATGAAGAATTATATGTGTTACAAGACTTCACAAGTACAGTACGAAAGTTTGGCGAAAGTCGAGACAAGATGTTGGTGGAGTTAACCACAGACAGAATGTTACCCAGCATGCATGTGTGAAAACCAAGAATGAACCATAATGCAAGAGAACAGGGCAAATCACAAAATGCAGTTAATGCCTATGCACACCAACATTTCGTAACCATACTCTGAAAGTTTGGAAAAAATGAAGGTGACGTTGTGTACCATTATTACTCTCTCTCTCTCTTGCCTTTGGCAGGGATAACAAGAAATAATAAGTTTGCTCAGCGACTTACCTGACGCAAAGCTGAACAAACTTTATCTTTCACTTCATCAAACAGAGGGAGTGACGGCAGCTGTTGTAACAGCCAGGCATGTTGGGGTATAATTGACACGTCAGTGACATCCATGGGTTCCTGTGAAAGTTCTGTTTTCGACAAGACCATGGATAGACCCTACAAACACAGAAATAATTATTAAACTAACGTTCACAGCCCAATAAGAGTCTTGTCACAAAACCAAACTTTCTTATTCAATTTACTAAACAATGGTTTTTGTAGCATATTAAAACTACCATCCCATAGTTCAAAACATCTACAAAGACCTTTGGCTAAAGTGACTTCAACAGCAAGCACTCCATCTTACAGAATTTTCATCACATTTAAGGCCACAGTTTACTCCGACTTATCTACCTCAAGTTCTTGGGCAACAACATTCTATTTTAGAACTTACAATAATCAATTATCGCATGCCATTTACGTGGCAATCCCTACATTTCTTCTGACTGCAAGGGTCTTAAAAGCCATGGACCAAAGGCAAACAACCTTCATACCCCTAACCTCGATCACAATCTTATGGTAATGTTCCACCCAGAAGTAATCATCACGTGACGGCATACCTTGAACGCTTGTATTCTAGATGACGCCTGCTGCGAAGTCAATCTCTTCAAGAAGTAATCCAACACCTCCACCACATCACGACTCTTACTGTTCCCATCATGCACCAGCCGCTGCAGACGACCAAGCATTTGCTGCTGTTTCTTCACTTTCTGAAAATAAACGCACCAATAATCTGTGACAGAAATCAACCAGTTTGGAGAAAATTTAAGGTAAGAGTATATAAATCACGTTTCCAAAAGCAAGGAATGGTTGTTGAAAGAATAGCAGAGTTGCAATTTTATATTGTTTTCATGGTAACAACACTTTTGATGAGTGATGCAACTGAGTTTCCATGTTCCTTTACTCCAATGTGTCATGACGGTATTTAGGGTGTCCATAAAACGTACAGGCTCCTAAGAAACCAAGAAATATATTCTTTGATAACATAAAGATTGAACGCTACTGACCTGTTTTGCTCTTGATTTATCTGACTTCCTGTCTGAGTCAGTGTCTTCCTCTATAGAGTCGTGGAGCAGAAACTCGCATAAACACTGAACAGGAAACATGTCCAGCGAACCATCACTTGACTCAACCAGTTCAGCAAGCCACGGCATAGCTTGGGATGTACCCTGATAAAAAGTGATTGAAAATGATTAACATAGAACAGGTTTCAATGGCAATTTTTACATAACAAGTCTCATCTCCATGATTAATTATGTCAGGATTAGATTATACACAATACCATTCATCGATGTGAAATGCCTTATGCAAAATATAATAAATAAATAACTTCAACCAAAAGTCCAATTCCTATGAAAATCTGTTTGTGTGCCTATGCGACAGCTCCAATTGAAGTAATTGTCAAGGAACACGAGAATCCTACAGGTGTAATTTCCCATTACAGGAAATAAAACCATTGCTCAATTTACATTTATTTACAAACTGTTGCTCGATGTCAAGCATATTTTATGCAAGTTTCAAGCAGTTTAATTTTTGATTTCTATTATTTGTAACAATGTGAAGGGACTCTTCTGTCAAACACAAAAGGTTCTTGAATGTACAGCCGAGATAAACATCTACATTCGTGATTGTGTTGTTCAATGAACTTAGATGCTTCTAAATCACATGCATGAGTTGCAAGTGTAGGTTAAGACTATCAGCTCGAGTGTCATGTCATAGAAATGACTGGGTTAATGATAACATGGGCCACCTAGTACCCAATTTCCCTACTCTTAACAAGATATGCTAGCATGCAAAATATTCTAAACCTGTCTTTGAATAGTATCTAAGAGAAAGTCAGGAGAGCGACTGCTGCACAACAGTTGACCCAGTTTGAGAGAAGAGTTGAGATGCTTTAACATGTCTCCAATGTGCTTGGGAGGCTTGCGAGCTGTACCACTGAAACAAGAAGAACATAACTCTTGTACGGATTACCAAGACACTTAATGCATAAAAAGCCTGAAGTTAACAGACAGTAATTAAAGGCCAACAGCCAACATTGTTTGCAAAAATCCCTTCAATTATACAAAATTGTATTATCAACAACTTGAAAGCTTGTATTAACTGCACAGCAAATCTAATCATTGACAGAGACAATTCACTAGGTCACTTAAATAGACCTCAGAACATGTTTCAAACTGTCCATGTCTATGACATGAGTGGATTTGTTTATGGTTCACGTCATCAAAGCAGACTTGATTGATACGAATTAGAATAATCAGTTTCTGAGCGTTAAGGAGCACAGGCAATGTGATTATAAACTAAAGGTAAGTGATATCTCACAAGCAGGATGGCAGAATGTACTCACGTTGGGTTCATGCCAATCAGTTGAGATATGAGAAGACTGTTGTGTTCAGTGATAGTGTTGGAGGCCAGATGACCCTCAAACTCAAGGATCAGCTGTTTATCAAGCTCAACGGTCTGAAACATCATCAAGTCACAAACAATTAAAGAGAAGTAAAGGACTCTTCCACTATACAGTCGAGAGACAAGTTAGACACACAACAAACAAAGGGATCCCATATAAAAGATTGGTTTTACAATACTTCAAAACTTTCTGTTAAGTAATGAGAGAACTTTGACCAGCCAAGAAGAGGACATACCAACGGGAATTTTTATCAATTCGAGTTCCAAGTTGTAAATGTCGTACCGTACCATTAACATTAACCAATTGCTTATAGTTGGCAAATGGCCCATTGTGGTTTAAACATCATGAAAAAGATACACCCATTTGCATTATGCTCCACATATCAGATTAAGGAACTCCCAGACATGGCTATGGCATATAATGTTCTGAACAGTAAACACTGGACATGTTACTATGGATACCTGTTTCTCTTTAGTTCTGATCTCCTCAATACTTCTCTCATCTATGGTCACAGTTGGAGGTGGAAAATAGAAGTTGCTGAAACCAGACAGACACATGATATTTTCTGCACGAAATGGTTAGAGGAACAGAATATCCTCAAACTCCTTGCATCAACTAATGAGCTCATCGTAAGCTGTAGTACATGGTTAGAGGGAACAGAATACCCACAGATACATTGCTTAAACCAACATGTCCATCACAAGCTGTATCACATGGTTAGAGGGAGCAGAATATCCTCAAACACATTGCATAAACTAATGTTTTCACCATAAGCTGTATCACATGGTTAGAGGGAACAGAATACCCCCATACACATTGCATAATAATAATGAGGTGTTTACCATAAGATGTATCACATGGTTAGAGAAACAGAATACACCCAGACACACACTAATGTCATGTTTTATTATTTTAGAATGTTTCTTCTTATACACAAACATACTTTACAAAGTAACATTTAATGATAATTCCACATTAAGTCAGGTGCTACTCACTTTGTCATGGCCATTTCCATCAGATACTTAAGAGTGGGATAACTTTCCCAAGCAGCAAAACCTGAAAATACAACAAGAACTTGACATACTATATAATCGTATATAAAGCCAATGAATGCTTTCTGTAAAGTCTCATTACAACACGGTGCAGCTTAATTATTCTAACAGTGATGACTAGCAAGACTTCAAACACCCGATATGTGTCTGGAGTAATACTGCACAATTGAGTGACATACCAAATGTTGATGGGTTGAATGCTGACAAAATGAGAAGCATGGTCCAAGCCTTCCAATATAGGTTAGATATGGCCAGTTCAGGAGGTGTATACCTGTTGTACAATGAGATATAATGAGATAAAAGATGGGATAAAATGATAGTTATGTAGTTGGACACATTTAGCAAACTAGTGAATTGTCAATCTGAGTGAACAGCGGACACACAGACATACAGAACAGTGTGAACCGGCATTCCTGCATTGCACTTGGCATAGAGTAACACAAAATCTTCACATAATAACTATCTAGTAGTCAAATACTGACAAAGAATCAGCATCAATAGTTTTGTTTCTCAGCAGCAAGTGCAAGATGTACGATACAACACTCATTAGAAATAAAACTATTAACTTTATTGTATGGAGTTATACATATGGAGCATGCTCAAAACATCCCATCCCATTCAAGGTCACATTGGCCCTTATCACATTCTCCGAGACAAGCTATAGTTATTAAGGGCAACATATAGTATTGATGTGCCCACTGTGTGCATCGTATATAGCACATATACGAGGGACAACGATTATTTTAAAAATTCCCACTAGTAAACTTAAAACAGTTTCTACGAGATGCAAAACTAGTCATCCACAAGTTTGTGATATCTTTCTTGAGTAAGTAATGCTCAATTTCAGTGCATGAATTTTTACCAATATGGACGTCGAAAAAAATTATAATTGTCACTAAAGCATGCAGCACTAGTTACTGTTGTCCAAAAATTAGAGTGTACTGTCTTACTTGTAATAGAAATCAAGTGCTTCATTTCACAAACAACTCTTAAGTGATTTGGCAGATAGGTGATGCAACACTCTATAGAGATATATTAAATGTTGAAGGTGGCTATCCCATCCCAAATACAAACATACCCACTACCTTTCATAACAATCTTATACATAGAGGCAGAAGCAAAAAATCACTTGTCAGTAGAAGGCACAGCATTGCAGCATTGCGTTGATAGCTTTGACAGGAAACAACTGTTGTTCAAGGCCAAATTTTATGAATATTTGTCACAGCAGGACTGCACAACAAAGACACAGTATGGACAACAAATTACATGTTAGTTTGTACTGTATAGATGAATACAACAAATACACCATTCACCCTACAGTGACACAGTAGGACTGTACAAGAGCACACTCACCCCTTGGGCAGTGCTATGTTGTCAGGGTGATGGTAGGCAGATAGGTTGAGTATAGCCTCCATCATGTCTAGCTTCTCCACAACCAGCACTTCATTACCTAAGGTGGAGATAAGATATAAACAATCATGCAACTACACCATTTGATGGCTGAAGATTGATGTAATCACAAGGAATAATTCCATATCTAACAATAGGCTTGTTAATTATATAGTTGCAAGAAATTAATATGGAAAACCATGTTGACAATCTGTCCGTTATTAACATACTGGCCAGGATATAGAAGCGCATTAAGTAATACGTAAATATACTCTACCATGGGTGTGCAGGGCAGCTGCTCTCTTTATCAAGTGGTCAGCTAGATCAAGTGAATCTGCAGGGTTGACAGGGAGATCTCTAGCCATGCCCATCACCAGAACTCTCATCAAGGTGTCCTCCAGAACAAGCACTTCTGAGCACAGGCGTAACATCATACTGCAGTGAAATAACAGGGTGTAAGAAGAGGCAAATATTAATACTGCAAGTATGAGATGAAGCCATGATAACCTCAGACATACACAATTACACTGACTCAGGTGATGTTGCACTCAGTCTGGTCTGCACGCCACCTGTTGGCCACAACACGTAACCTAATGAACATAGTTTGAAGATTTCTGCCCCAACCGGGACCCAAACCCGTTAGCAGAAGGTCCTGGGTTTGACTTCCGCTTAGGGAAGGGAATCTTTTCACTTATGTTCAATAGGTCAAGTGATGTGGCAAACGGGTGCTGTGCGGAACAGCCTTATTTAAGGAAAATGCCTGGCTATTTCAGCGTTTAATCCACCAATGTGTCCTATGTGATGTGATAAGTAACTGACACACAAGAAACAAAAACTTACTTTCTGTCAGTCTCTGGGGGCCAGTTGTCTACCTTGTAGTAATGGTCCCCTTGTTCCAGAAATAATACCTTCTTCAAGCTAAAAAAAGCAGCAAAACTTAGAACATGCAACAATTTTCAATGCAAACTAACTTTAGAGCAATCACAAATTGAAAAATGCTTCGAGCTATGGAAAATTAAAACATTAATTTCCAGAAAAGATTTTGAAAACATTTTTCAAACATTTTTTGTCAACTATTAAGTAATTTTTAGACATCAACACCAAAGATGACTCACTGAATTTTAATCATTTGTACAGTGTGAATAAATAGCCCAAAGCCATTAAACAGGAAATGCTAAAAGTCAACATACTAATGAGTGTATTCAATTTTGCGGACATCAGTCAGTTTGGGCACAAGAGTATGTAACCAGCAGACTGCGTCTCTCTGTATGATGGCCAGCTGCTGACGGAAGTGTCCGAGGACGGCCAAGTCTTTACCGTCCCCGCGAGACATCATAACCGAGGCTTCCTTTACAGAAGGCGTGATACACAACAGTTGACTGAGGCTGATCATAGAAACTATGGATGACACAAAGCGCTCCTGAAACGAACACATAGGACATGAATGTCAGCAAATGACTGCAACAAAAGTGAATGTCTGCAAACGACTGCACTAAAAATGAATGTCTGTGAATGGCTGCAATAAAAATGAATGTCTGCAAATGATTAGAACAATCTCACAAAGAAAAAAATTTAGCTCACCTTTTTCCTTCCTTTAAATCACAATATTTACTTCAATGTTAGTTACCCACTTGATTTTGTTAATTGAGCATATGGGCCGGGAGTTTGAGTATTCAAATTTACTGATCATATTCGCGATTTCAAAATTTACAACTGCACCTTTCAGAGTTTTTTTACATCTATGTGTATTGAAAATTGCTATTGGTATCAAACAACTGATGATCTATTAAACAGCCTCAAATTTACTGAAATCCAGTCACCTTAAACTCCATCTCTGTAAACTTGGCTTCCTGCCTTTCCTTCATCAGTCCTAAACAAAATGCTGGGAAATTAATGTCATGGCGAACAGACCGGACAATTTCCCGGAACAGCGCCATCAATGCACGCAGGTAGTCATCTCTGTTAGACAGCAAATCCTGGAATATTTCTGCCAGAATCTGAAACAAGTTTCAAAAATCATATCATTATGTCAGTGACATACTTACTACAACACATCTGTTTGGTAAAGCTTTAACTTGGTGAAGATTGCTAGCGGTTAAGTCTGGTCAAACCAGTAAATTACAAAATCTCATCACATTTTCGAGAAAACTGAACTGAAAATTTAATAAGCAAATTGCTTACCTGAGCACTCTTCTCTGGAGTGTGTTTGAACAGTTCTGCCAGGACAGACATGTTATTGGGGTTCCTCGACTGGGAGAGCTCATTGTATATGGTGTGCGTCAAAAGAGTTCTCACATTCTCAGAATGTAGACCAATCAGATCTCTGCAAATAAGGTTAGAAAAGGTCAAAAAGACTATCCTCCCACTGGAGTCGTCACAAAAGCACAAGGCTAGCTAAAAACCACAACATGGAGTTTTGTTTCAGAAATACACACTTTCAGATATGGGCTTTTTCAGAATATAAAAACGTAACAAGGATATGATCCTGAAGAGTGGTGAGCAGTGCATTCCACGACTGCCCACAACACATTCACACCACAACTCCAGCATTTCACGCACTCAAGACTGAACACATGCAGGCAAGAGTACAAAGCTCGTAGTCATCCATCCAACACAGGATTCCAACACAGGCCTCACAAGTGATAGTGTGCACTTCAAACCACTATAATATATCATCCCTACACACTCACAGACATGACTTTATGTCCACTCCCAATCAGCTTACCTCAAACATGAGAGATAATGAAGTAAGAGAGGTTTGGTTTTCAGTCGTATCTTAATAATGAGTGACATCACTTCTACGTCGTACTGATCGTGCTGACTACAGTTGAGACACACAGCAGCCAGTAAGTCTTGAGCTGTCTTTTGCAGCTGCAACCAAAGTCACAACTGAGTGCAAACGAAGAAATTTGTCGAGTCTGAATTCAGTAAATTATTTCTGGTGAACAATTAAATGTAACTTCCTCAATACACAACAGTAGAAATTGTAGACTAAACAGAATATTTAGCAGATCATGTGGAAGTAAACATTTCAAAGTACTAACATTATCTGTTTCTAAGTCAGCATCTTGCTCTATTTGCTTATTTCGAATGTTTATCAGCTTCTTTATTCACTTAAGGTTCTTGTGCATCATTTCTAAGACAAGGCATGATTTCGTGGTTGGAGTTCAGCTCGACAAGTACAATAATTGAACAAGANCAATACTCCTACATAGTGTGTTCTCAGAATAACCCAAATATTAAGATTTTACCAATCTAAATAGCCAGAAGAATTGAGTGACATTCAAACAGGGAATCACCTACAGCAGTAACACAGAACACATTAATAGGAAGGAGACAGGAAGTGGCAATAGTCGGATATAACACGCCAATATTTTTAGTAAAAGTTTGATGCCAGTTATTCAGTGGAGAAAACTGGTTCTCAAAATGCAGGCACGTTATATCTGACCATTACCCAGGAAGCTATTAAGAAGTGACTACCTTAGGGTTCTGTAGCCACATCTCTAGTCGTGTGGCAGCAATCAGCCTCACTTCACCATATCCACTGGTAGACGTGAGCAGCTTCAGTAAGTTCCTGTTTCCTGTGTCCAGTGATGACCGTCTCTGCAGTTGCTCCTGCACAACATTCAGCACATAAGCTTCCATACTTTCCATCTGATAAAGATATCTGGAAGAGAAGCCAGTACAGCTTTCTATAATCAAGCACTGGCAGATGAACTGGAAGATTCTAACAGACATAGGTGAAGCCAGGGATATTTCTAAATAGTCCATATTACACATATCACCGAAGGATATTATAATAAAAAGGACACATCCATTCCCCAGCACAATGAAACTGAAATTTTAAAGTTTATTCGTCAAGTTCTATACAACAAATTTTTGTTCCAAAAAGTTTAAAATTGATCAAAATTCCAGACTTGACCAGTAACAGCGAACACTTGACAGCAGCAACGATAAATCACTTGTTTGTAAAATTTCATGTTTTTAAGACATGGTTTCTAGCACAAAAGCTGAACTTGATTTCAGTCATTAAAACTACTTTTAGTCATATCAATAACATACCATTGCATTCAGGTACAATGGGGACCCAATTCATCTGATATCGTGGTAAGACCGACAAATCTATAGGTAAAATGCCTTGCAGGTTGAAGCGATGTTGTCACTTATCTAATGGTGACAGTCAGAACCAGTTTTTAACAGTAATAATAACAACAATAATAATAATAACAATAAGCACGTGAGACATACCTAGGGAAGACCACTGGCTCATCAGCCTCAAGACTAATTTCTGATGACATCGGGTCATTTACAGTTGAAACAGCTAACGTTTTTTCCTCCCCATCAGGAGTGACGCAAGGGCTAGGGCCTAGATTCACAAAGAATAAAGTCCAATGAGTTGTTATATAACACAGTTTATCCCCACCTAATACACATCTGGGTTGTGTTTCATGAAAAGTGACATAAAGACCTAAAACAAAAATTTGGGCTTGCGCTCCACAAAACTAGCTCAGTCTGAAAAATAATTATATCTCACTTCAGTGAAAGTGAAAAGTCTCTGAGAATATACACATAACTGCAAGTTATCAAGACAAAGTCTATAAATTATTTCTAGATAGTAGTGCACTCATAATTACGTGACTAAGCCTTTTTCAGCAGATGTGGATGTAGATTAAGACCAACTCTCTGTCTTAAGTCACTTTTCCTGAAACACACCTCTGAATAGTGATTAACTATTGGATAATAACACATAACAGCTATTTCCCTAGTGAGATCATGATTTGGCAGGGAAACATGATGGGCATGCTGCATTGTTCCGTTGCAGACACTCGCATGAGCGGTTTGATCCACTGCACTGCATAGAGAAGACCAATGTCAAGCATATCTCAAGTTGGCTTTTAAACATTTCCATTTTTTGTTTGTTTGTTTCGTGGATGACCGATGTCAAGCATAACTTGACAAGTTGCCTTTTAAACATTTCCAATTTTTTGTTTGTTTCGTAAAGTTCAGCGCTCAAAAGGGGGATATATGCCCTTGACAGTTTCTTCCCGTACCAAGGCCCTGTGGGACTTTGAGGGTAATAAATCCTTAAAATCCCACAGGGGGACTATGCATGGAAAACAACAGCTTCACTGTGTAATAATCTACTGTGACACTGTTGACAGTGGAAACAATCAACACTCCTTTATGTTATATATAAGCGAAACATGCTACTGGCTACAAATCAACACTTTGACAAGATGTTCATGAGAAAATGTTTTCAATCCACAAACTATGCTGGCATCGCATACTAAACAATTCACTTCATAATTACGTTTAGGTTGATCCAGCCCTTGAGCTACATCGGCAGCTGATAATGACTTGGTTGGCAGTTTGGTTTGAAAGGCTGTTTCGATGTTCTCCACAAATGTCTTACAGTCTGTTCGGTCCACCCACGTTCTGTCTCCCAGACAGTCCTCAACGTACACCTGTAATGGCAGTCAATGGACGATAATGATATCTGGCAGATTTACAGCCACGGTATGCCCGGGTGCTTATAAAAAATTTCTGCTGCCTACGCACAAGCATCACCACAAATTACTTACAAATGCGATATGATAAATGATTTTGCTTCACAATCCCAGGTCACGTAATGAACAAATTTCATGACTCAGAAAGGTAACTTTACATTATTCATATTCTAACGGAGCCAGTGACATGAACATTGATTTCATTCTACTCATTTAAAATACTTGTATATATTAATCCACAACCATTAGGATATCTTATATTTCACTGATTACACTTGATGATGACAAGTTTGCTTTAATGATCGCTTATGTTTTATAGCAGAATTTAAAGCCTACCTTAGTTGGTAACACGTGAATTTCGTTCCTCCAATACGTTTTAAGCTGCATCACAAGGAGTACACGAATAATATATAAACCTGCCAACGGTCAGGCTTATTGACTTATTTTGTCTACCTCACTGTGAGAATTTCTTGGTGTTTTATTCAGACCTCCAATCAGGACGACTACTTTCAACTTTACATTGTTTGTTCTGCTATTGTTGTGACGCAATATGGTATCATTTGACATGCCTACATTTGAGTGATTAAATTGTGTTTCTTTACATTACTGGGACTATCTCTATAACTCGGTTCATTAAAAATAACGGTGGTTCATTGAATGAACTAATGCTATAACACAAACAGATATGGCGAGAGAAGGTAAGCTGAATATGTGTGAGGATGAAGTATTGTAGGATATAAGTGAATAAAATACTACATTGAAGCAGACACTTGATGTTGGAATAACTGAAAACGAGGCTAAACTACAAGTTCTTGGTGACGACAGCAGTTGAAGGAAAATGAAGTTATCAACGGTCAGTCACACGAGGCAACAACAATATTGTGAAGTTCTCTCAATTCCTACCTTGACCATGGAGTCTGGCCAATTCTCTTCATCTTGGAAGGCTGCCATAAGCACATTGGCACACAGCACAGGTATAAGGGGGTGGCTCTTTATTTTGTAAGCTGACATTGGTTCCTTCCGTAGCAGTGTACAGAAAGCCTGACAAACCAAAACGAAGTGTCAGAAACAAAGTAACATCATTAATGGCAATATTTCAATGCATAATGTTTCCTGGACAAAATGGATCTTTCCAAGGGACGAAAGTAGTTAATAATTTAAGCAAATTGTACTGCGTAAAGCATATGCAAATAAGACATTTTAACAGTATCAAGTCATTGTGCACTAACTTAACAGCTGCCAAATACTAACATTATAAAGTGATACTTACATCACAGACTATCTCACTCTGGAACATTGACGACTTGGTCTTGGCCAAGGACATGAGAGTAAGAACAAGTATTTGATCAGGTTTAGTGCGGTTGGCCTTTAGTGATTTCACAGCTCCACACAGCAAGCCTTCAATCCTCTCATCATCTCCGCACTCTTCAGCTTCCAGAATATTCTCCAGCAGGTCTACTGTCTCACCTACAACATTCAACAGCAGGTAAACAAGTGTCACCACAACTGATAGCATGAATTTCACGCGATAGCCGAATTTTCAATTGCATCAAAGTGAAGAACTTATGGAAGAGTCCGTTGAATATTGGAAAATGTTCCTGTGACAAGTCAAAATATTTAGGAAGCAGTGTGGCCTAGTAGGACAAGTGTGTACTTCCTTTATTCAAGGTTGTGGGTTCGAATTCCACTGAGGCACACTGCTATACCTTTGAGTCAGGTATCTAGGTTCTCAGCTCAGTTTTAATAAGCCATAAAATGGTTACAGGTGATCAGTGTGATGGGCTGACCAGAGTGGCTTGCGCATATCTGGTACAACATATACCACACTGCCTGCAATTATTTTTTATCAATATAATTCAGTGACTAGAGTTTCATAACCACAGGCTGTAACTAAATATCTGATAGTTTTGATGCAACACAGGTCTGTTAGTGTTAAACATACATTCCAATGCATATTCTTCATACTGCGTGGCCAGCAATGCAGGAGAATGACTTCTCCCTTCCTGTCGTCCCAAAGGGGTGAAAGTTTGACTGGATAACTTGGGCTTCTTAGAGACAAGACTTGCACCGATAGGAGGTGTTGGACTGTCGCGTTTGCCAAGTCCCAGAAGTTTCTTCTGCTGAACAGACGTGGACTGTAAGCGGCTAACATCAGGCTCTGATCCTGATTTGGACTTTCCTGCAATATTAATTTAATGACGTTTTTGAAAATACAACACTGCAGTCACAACATTATATGCCCAAGCCATAAAAACATTCTGACTTCAAAAGTCTTCTCCTTGCCAGCTGAAGTTGCCTATGTCACTTTTTCTCTAGCATACTGGGGTTCAACCAGGACTTCAAAAAAGGCATCCAAAATGGGTTCCCCAATTTCTCAGGGTGTTCATAATCAATTACTCATGACCGCTTTTTTATGACCCACAAAGAAAGTGTGCTATTTTACTGTGGATATATGGGTCTGTAACATCATATTTTAAAAGAATATTGTTATTCCATACAGGCCAATGAGTTCCCTGATAGCATAAAATCGAGCAAAATGCTTCCAATACTGAAGCCATCCAAATCCTCAACAGGCGTCCCAGTTAGGGTGTCTAAATTTGAGTCATGGTGTCCATTTGAATTCCCTGGCCAACACACAGATGAGGGCCTGCTTAACATTCAAGTGGTAGAGGATCTGCAAATACCAACCTCGGTGTGGAGCACAAACTGTTAGAAAGTACTTTCAACCAAAGTGGCCACATGAAATACACAACAAGCCTTTGGCAAGGTAAGAAGGTCCTGTTTATGTCATTTGAACCAAATATTACTCTTAACTGAGATGAAAAGTCCTCCAAAACAATAGTAGCATTAGATTAGTAATCACTGTTCTTAAACTCGATATTTGCATGCCACAACATCCCTGAATGCCTGGTTACAGACAATGCAAAGTATTACAAAAGATACAAATTTCACATGAACAGAAAATGGAAGTCTTCTAACCACATTGCAACTGAACTGTCTCTCAAAGTTCATCAATGAGCCTTACATGACACCACTCATGGATATAAAACAACACAAACATTTTGGATTTTCTTGGAACAGGGAAGACGTTGTTAATGTTTAACTTGTGTGGTGTGCCACCTATTGTTAATATAGAGTAATGTCATCTTGTTCTGTTGGTATTCATGCACTTGTTACATATGTATAATCAGTAAGATTAGAGCACTTATCACTCACAATCAAAAAGTATATCCTTACCCAAAGCAATAAAATCCCCAGGAGGAGCATGGCCTGAAAAGAGAAAATATTTTGAGAACCAAGATTAGAAGTTAAGGTTATGTACTAATGCAGGGAAGTTACGACAAGTCTGCAAATTCAGCCAAATACCTGAACTGTAGTAGAATTTCACTCATTCAACAAAATTATCTATTAGTTAGTATTAGTATCATAGACACAGGCGCTTAAATTGGCGAGCCTGGAAATCAGGGGGTGGGTCCTTACTCCTGAGATGGGCGTTTAAATCAGAAATTTAAAGAAATTGGTGGATGTCACAAAAAATTGAGCAAATGATGCATGACTTGCCTGCACATGACACAAGCATACTGTTTTGAAAGGAGAATTAATAAAAAAATGAAGTGTACTAGATGTTTTTTTCACTTAATGGCTGCATCTGGAAACGTGTTGTGTCGGTTGACTCCTAAGTCCCATTCTACATGTTGCTAGTTGTGCAACAGGTGACGTGACTCAATTGATGTGAAATTTCAAGGTCAATTGGAACAAAACACACAGTGGTTCTAAGCTGCATTTTGATAGCAGTCTTCATTCAGCTATAGGTAGCTAACCGGCTGGTATGACGTCATATCCTCTGATGCGAGCAGCATGAAAGAGACCAGATGCTGATTTGTGCAACAGAACAAAAGACTGTTCGAAAAAAGTTTGATTGTAGGAGTATTTGTTCAAGCTGTGAAGAGTTAAAGACATTAATCAGTTTCCTAAGGTGTCCCTCTACGTGCACCATGACTTTGATGGTTTAATCATCATGAGGCATAATTTGCCAGAAAACTTTCAGTGTATGGAGGGCCTATGGGATGAGCACAGTCTCTACTGGGGCCAGTTGGCAAGGTACCAGTAGTACTATCTAGTTGACTGACTAATAGTTGTATGAAGGCTAATGTCAAAAATACAGCTAACAACCTCTTAGGCAACACATAGCCCCTCGGCTGGCTGTACAGGGGCTACAATACTCCCCACCACTTTCTGTACTAATTTCATCCCATGTTTTTTGAACGGGCAGTAGCTGAAATACAGTCACCGAATAAGTCGTTTTCACCTTGTCTATCACTTAAAAAACGTATTTTTCTTTGAGTGATCCTTCCTGTATCTAAGGCTAAGCATATCTTCGATGAAGTATGTCTACAGGTATTAAGATGACCTTGGCGAAGAATTCCGACAACACTTTTTTTGGTCACCAACTTTTTCACTGCGCGCGATAATCATAAAGTATTTCAACTGACGTTGTGTCAGTAAGGCAAGGACAAGCGCGAGACTGAGCAAAGTGCATGACCTAGTGCATGACACTTGCAAAAAATAGCATATGAACATGTCAGGTGGAGTTGTAAGATTTGTGTCCGTTGGACTATTTCTTTGTCAACAGGCGCACACGGTGAGAGGCGGTGAGAAAAGCTCGAGCGAACCACAACAGATTTTCATGGATATCTTCAAATCACATTGATTAAAGTGTCTCTAGAGTCATGGTATGTGTTTATTATAACTCCATGTGTATGTATGCATGTTTCATTCGATTTTATTCACGTTATTTTGGGATGAGTATTTTTTATGGGGTTTAGTATCACCCCTGTAGGCTTGCAGCGTTACAAGGCGATATAATTGCCAAGGAATGACTGTGTGTTAAGTTCCAATAGACCTCGAAATTTCACACCACATGGGTAGTTGCCGTAGTTCTGCTCGTCAACTCGTCGTGAAACTCATAGAAACATGTAGAACTAACCACTGGTAGGAGTGCAAGCAAAATCTGAAAGTCAACAGCCGTTTAAGAGAAAAACAGTCTAATGAATGTCATTTTTTGCATAATTTTCTATCATTAGAAACACAGAAAAGTCTATTGTTATTTTGAAAACAGTGTATGCTCATGACATGAGCACGCGCCTTTTCCTAATCTCTCGGGAGAAGATGGCAGCTTTGCAGCAGCAAAGTTTGTTCTGAAATTTGGTTTGCTGTGTATTAAAATACTAAAAACTTACGAGGAGGTGAAACCACTTTCGATAATTTGTAGTGACATGTACGCAATCCTGCCAAACAAGAACAGTTGATAGTAATTGTTTACAATATGACGAATTGACCTATGAACATGATTTTGGTATCGTTCGATTCCTCGCATCGTTATCATTCCAATAATACATGAAAATGTCTCCTACCCCATTCCCTTAGTATTTATCATCAAATTTTTGCTTGCACTATTTTCCGGTAGATAAAGCCATGTTGAATGAAAGGAGTTGTCTAGCAGCCAAAAACTGAACTAATCTACCGGCACAAATACCATTCTGCAGTGCATCGCTCTTCTATGAGTTCAAACTGACATGTCGACCCCAGGCCCGAGTTACAGCCCCAAGGGTTCGAACTCCTATGGTGGCCCTGGTACACATCCACTAACAAAAATCTGCAAATAAGGGTTTGTTTTTGAAGTCCTATTTCATGAAAAAGGTAGACTTATCACTTCAGGAAATTTTGTAGAAGAAGGGTCAAATGAATTGCTGCCTTATGGCTATGTTGCGCCATGTTGCAGCTAGTGTACCTCAGGAAAACATTATGGTGAATCTCGCGCCGGCAAGAACATCATTCAGAGTCGAAGGTGCTGTTTCATTTATTAGCAATAGGTGACACTATAATCTTGAGTTGATCGAACATGGCGGTGTCAGCTGGGAAATAGTGCAAACAGAATTTTGATGATAAAATAGTGAGGAAACGCGATAGGGGACACATTCATATAATTCTTGGAATGAAAAACGATAGACAGAATTGAACGATACTAAAAATAACTAAAATCATATGTGTAGGTCAATTGCCATATTGTAAACAATTACCCACTTGATTGAGAAATCGGCGAAAACAGAAACTGACCAATAGGTGACGCTATATTTCACGGCGCTGAAACTGAAAGCCCACTAACTCGGGACAAGCGACATATAAGAATAACACAAGTTATCCTGCAATAACCAAGTGCAAATGTTACCTTTGCCCTTCATTGGCCTTTTTCCTATAGGAAGTTTGCTTCTATCCATTTGAAAGTGTGTGTAAGAACGGACAAATAACCATAGAAACTAAAACAGGAACACAACTTTTAAGTTAAAAGTGCATCCCATGGAAGCGGCCATCATCGAAGTCAAAACAGAGGGCGCTATTACAATTAGGCTAAAATAAAAATTAGAATTTGTTGTGTATAAGACTGGATATTTGGTAATTAAAAGTAGCTTTTTTAAGTTTTGGCATGTATTTATTCGATTTAAAACATAAAACGTTTATTTCAAAAACGCTGGGACTGTGTTTACTGAAAGTGACTTAAGATGGCACTGTATATTTGAGCTGTAGCCGCGGCTAATTTGTACTTGGAAATTAAATATTTTAGGAAAACCAGGTATATATCAGCAATTTTGAGGTACAAATTTACATGAATATTCAGGAATTAGGAATTGTGTGTGCTTGAATAGATGTTAGGGGATGAGAAACGCACACTAATTCGGCTGTAGATATTTTCTTCAAAATGGCGGCGCCCAGTAGCATTGCGCTTTTGCTGGGAAGCGACTGAGAAATCTGCTGCGATTTCAGGTAACCCTCTCACAAAACAGAATTACAAAAAAGTTTGTTTTACGGCAGTACTTTCAGACCACATTTTTGGAATCTGTAGGTAATGTTGTAGACGTGCTACAGTCAAGCCAAGTGTAGATCTGCTCGTCACCGTGCCGTGAAACTTGTATCAACATGTATAGTCCGATTACCTCTCGTCGTCAGTCTCCAAAGGTCGTCCGCCATCTTGTTTCGCGTGCAGCGCTGCCACGCGGGACTTAGCGTTCCAATTTGGAACGCTCGTCTGCACGTTAGGTACTAACCTCTCGGGAGAAACACGCGTGGAAGAACTGAGACTAAAATTAATGCATTTACCGACTGTTTTTTTGAGACCACTTAAAAACTTGTTGATTTTACTAATGCACTTTTTTGTTCATTTTCAGAAGATATTTTCGAAATTAAATTTTCTTCAGACGGAACAAAAAGCAACCCAGGGATTGTTTATGCAATGTATCTATTTGTCCCAGGCACTAACCGACATCTGTTAGGCCAAAGNTTTGAATGAGGCCCTAAAGTCGTGAACGTTTCATTTAGACGGAAATGCACGAAGTATGACCACACAAGTCAACTACAGTGCTTACAGTTACTCTAGATGACATAGAAATGCATTGCATTGTTTAGTAATTCAGTTTCAATTGAAATAAATTGTTATATGTTTTGCACCTAACTGATGTGCAGAGACGTTTTCAATGAGGTTGTTCATGTAAAACACTAAGAACCCAGCATCAATTATCGCTCTGTATTTTATTGTTTTGGCCTTACAAAACTTGACCGACCCTTGGACATTTTGATACATTGTTCAAGCTACCCCTGGAGCGCGTGTTTGAGTAAATCTGAACGATAAATATCTTCGGAAATATATCCCAAAAACGCACAAAAAAGTGAATTAGTGAAATATGCTGTTTTTAAGATACATTTGAAAAAAGAAGCCACTCACTCACTGTTTGTTATCATATTGTGAATACGAACACGTCTGGGTATTCGTTTGATGTTCCTAAGCAGACGAACGTTGGAAACTTCAACGCCAGATGTAACAGGACCGCGCAGAAGAGGAAATAAGATCGTTCACGACTTTAGTGCCTCTGACGGTAATTGGAAGTACAATGGATTGTTGCAAATTCTTTACTGAAATAAAGATGTAACTTTCAGGTATGGTTCTGTTACTATATATTGTCATTGAAAGCCACATTTATGTTCTGACTGATCTTTAAAAAACACAACTAGCAAATCATCGGAGAACCTAATCGGACACCGTGTTACCACATACGCCTCACAGAGAAAAACTGACTAACCAAGTAATGGTTGCTGGTACCTTGTCTCCTAATTCCAGCTTGTGTGTTTTGGTATGTTTGCAGCTCTGTTCGTAACAAATTATCCATAAAATGTAATCTAATGACAGCAGTGCACAGCACCAAGTTGTCTCGATGAATCAGTGCAGACAAGTAAAGCTCATACAATTTCACTGAGTTACTGCAGTTTTAGTATATCTTTACCTTCTTGACATGACAAATGCACGTGCGTGGCTGGGGCTTGACTTGAGGTCAAAAACAAATGAAAAAATGAAACATGAGATGGTTTCATGTGTAAAAAGATTTTGTTTCCATATTTTATAACTGTTTTATGCAATCGTTCATTTTACAGCTGTGTGAGAATGTTTAACTGGCAGCAAATGTTATTAACACAGCGTGTATTTGTCTGTTTTACATTAGATTTGTTTGGTAGTTTATGTGTCGGTTGCAATGCTTGCATCATGGAAACTGAAAGGATAAATTGTCTATCATTTCTTTTTCCCTTCTACACACCTGTCATAACAATGTCTTCTTTACAGGATGGTCTAGTAGAAGAAAGTCAGCCTTGTTGTTTGATATCAAGACCGGTTCTCCATTTGAAGTCTACATGGCTGCTCTCAAGGATTTGTTCACTTATGGAAACCTGGTGCACGCAGTGTCTGGAGCAGTGGTAACACGTCTTTTTTTGCCATCCTCCTTCCAAAACAGTTCCATTCGTTTTAAAAATTTTTGAACACTTGTGAAAAACATGTAATTTGTATTCTGATGTAAACATAATTTTTTGTTTGCTTAACGCTTCTGAATGTTTCAAGTTAAAGCAGGCACAAAAAGGGAATGTGTGGATATTCCATTTTTATAATAGAAAGTGTTAGCTATTTATTCTAATCTTTAGCTGAGCGTTGGTGTCTTCAAACTAATTTTGATATTATATCTGTACATAATTTAAACTTCATGTTATTTTTTGTTGCAGGGCAGTGTTACTGCCATGACTGTTTTCTTCCCTCTTGATACTGCGAGATTTCGACTTCAAGGTAAACACTTATTACTCATTATTACCAAGAATGTTTATGCACCCACAAAATGTTTTTGAATGCATTTTGCACTCTTAATCCGTTTGCCATTAGTTTGGGTTGTCATCTGATTATCTCTTGAACCACCCGGTGGATCTTGATGAATCTTAGCTATGACCGGTTATGGCAGTATTGTGCTAATATGCATAAGGGTCCAATCATCATAGCACCCTCTGTTGGCTATTTCTGTTTTTAGAAAGGTGTCCTGTGTTCGTTGTTTATTGTAAAATTGGTTTGACAAATTTTTGAAACTTGACTGAGAAGTACATGATGGACCACTGCTCATTCCATATACACTGCTGATAATTCTCAGAGTAGGATTCACGCACTTCATTGTCCGTGGTTCATTACATACCCAGAATCAGACAGCCAACCAATGTTAGGTTGTGATCAGCTTTACTGGACAGGATAATTGATTTCTGTGGAACTGAATGTTAGTAACATTTTTAGGAGTCATCAGAATACACGCACTCAATTACAGAGCTAGTCGGTGTACCAAATGAGCTCACTGGTATAACCATGTTGCCTTTGTGCATAAATCTGGCTCACGCTCGTTGTAAAGTGCAATTTTGACCGCCAAGGTTGGTAGTGGTATGGATGTTGCTCCTGGAGCCTGTGGTTGCCGTTTTATTTTTTCTCAAGATAATTGTTGGCTATTGAGTGGCTCAAAGATGTACGAAACTCGACAGAGGGGCATGTGGAGACATGTGGCACCACCTGTCAAATTTCGGACAGTTACAGCTGTCATAGAACACAGACCTGTCCGTTAAGTCACAAGCGACGGAGTTTCATGCTGGGATTCTCCACCATCTGTTGTCTTTTGGATGGCTCCACATATCCAAGTACCCATTGTTGGCAAAGTATTCCATGATGAAAGTTGTCACAGAAGCAAATGCATGGTCTGGCACATACAGATGTTCCTTTTTGGATGGATATAATTACCATCACACCACCTACTATTGTCCAATTTGCTCTCTGTCTCCCAATTAGGTTTTTATGTTGTTCAAGTTAGTGATCTAAAACTGTCTGGAAGCTCTGCCATTTGTATTACGCCAGTATGGCTTCGTATGAAAACACACTTTCTGTGGTTCAGACATCCTGTTTACCACTATAATCCGAGAAGATTATCAATCTGTGATGTATCTAGACTAGATAGAAGTTTCATTTTTTTACCACTGATTACTTTTTCGAGTTAATGACGATCGTACCATGCATATTAACTACCTTTAATTTTTGTGTTTCTGCAACACCTGTTGGACGTGCCCTGTCAATCATACTGTGTGTACTAGTTATTGTAACTTTCTTTGATTGAACTTAACTGCATGAATTGTAATCTGTGTTTACCTGACAATCGTATTGTGTGTAGTTATTGTAACTTTCTTTGGTTGAACTTAACTGCATGAATGGTAATCTGTGTTTACCTGTTGCTTACGTTGGTTTATTGTTTCTTCTTCTAGTTGATGACCATCGCCAAGCTAAGTTTTCTCCGCTCATTATTAAAGAGATTGTGGCAGAGGAAGGAATGTAATTACATTATTGCAGCTTCCAATTTAAATTACTTCCTTGCCATCAACAATTGACCTATTGCAAGCGCCGCCCCTTGAGAAATGTCGACAAACAAACTATAAGTTTTACCCGGCACCGTGTTGTTTGTCGGGTAAAATGGCGGCTTGGAATCGAAGGTGTGGCAAGAATGCTGTGTTCTGATTGGTCAGTTAAGCCATCACTCAAAATCCTGGCAATAGGTCAATTCCGTTACTCTGTTAATTTTACTGTTCTCACTGTTTCAAACAAAAATACAGATAAACAGTTAGTGTTGAGCATCACTGTACTATCATACCGGTAGTACTCTTCTAGTCTTGTTGTGCACAACATTCACTGCAGACTTTGATGTTTCTAACAGTCCCATAGCTGATAGCCTCATCAGTGCCGGGATTTGGTCATTTAGCTGCATAGAATTGTTGTTGAGTTTGTTGCATGTTAGAAAAAATGAATAACTTACAAGATGCACTCCGTTTTATACTTAGTCGAGTGTTAAACACTAGTCTACACTGCCCTTGGCTTGTGGCTCTTTGGCTACTCAAAGTGTTTGGCTACTCAAATTTGTGTGTTTGCTACCTATAAACTTGGCAACCAAAAAATCAAATATTTTAAAGAGCAAATGTAGACAATGTCATCCATTCGATTTTAATGTGCATAATTGCTAATTCATAGTTTTTGGTGAATTTGAGCTTGTCTATATATGATAGTTTTCTTGTGTATTTTAGTTCAGCTTTGTACCGTGGTTGGTTCCCCGTCGTTTCCAGCTTGTGCGTTTCCAACTTTGTCTACTTCTACACATACAACGGGTTAAAAGCAATATTCTTGGAGGCCACCAATCACCAACAACCACTGAGAAATCTGCTATTGGCTGCCATAGCTGGTAATATTTTCATCACTTGTAAAACTACTATAAATCGTCAAAAGTAATCAGACAAATTACCGATTCCACATAATAACGGGTAACAACCCATTATGACCTGTCATGATGAGTCATTCTAGCTACTCTGCTTGCGTTCAGGCATCATGACGGAGAATTCCAGTCCATTTCTGATAATTTTGGCATGTGTAGTGTGTGCATATCAACACCTTTCTGTATGGGATGGTCACAAGTATGGAATAGAACTGTCTATAATTTGAAGCACTGTGAAGTATTTCAGCCAAGTTATAACTGACCTCCATGGTAGTATTTCCACGTTTTTTCTACTACGAGACACGCTACCACTTGTCTGGTTTTAATGGAAGTCTTGAAAAATGGGTTTCCCTAGCCACAGATCATTCACCATGTTGTCAATACTTTCAGGCATTGTCAATGTGCTTGTCACTACTCCTCTGTGGGTTGTGAACACCAGACTTAAGTTGCAAGGTGTAAAGCTGAAGACCGATGAAGAGACCAGAATTCCTAAATATGCAGGCATATTCGGTAAAGTAAAGCTCTTTTAGGCACATGATGGTCTTACGTTTGATGTAATTCAAAATATCTTTTATACAATAAGGAAAATTCTGTCCATCATGGGATCATTGTCACTCAATCCAGAACCGATCTTGTTAACATCATAACTGTGTAACTTAGGCCATACTAATGAATAAAGTCCCCCGTCGTTACACCCCTCACTGGAGGTAAAGGGAATGTAGTTGTGGTAGACATCATTCTGTCTGTCTGAGTGTTTGTTTGGGTGTCGGTGCGTCCGTTCAGAGAATAGTCCTTTTCTGTGCGCAACACTTCTAACATTTCTCGGGAGGACTTTGAAAAAACTCTCAAAAAATTATTGCTTAAAAAGTGACAGCTGAAATTGTTGGCATTTTACAATTTATCTTTCCTGAATTTTAACTTTTTCTTGATTTGCACACATCTGTACTAGGAAGTGCTCTTCTGTGTGTAACATCTCCAACATATCTCAAGATTAATGCTGTAGAATCAAACAGTGTTATGGAGGGCCAAATTACATGAACTGATTATACATATCTAAGGCATATTGTTTTCATTGCACTCATGGATGTAATTTAACGCTTTGCATTGCTCTCATCTTTTGTAGATGCTCTTGTAACCATTACCAAACGCGAGGGTCTCCTTGCGTTATGGAGTGGGACTCTGCCCTCGTTAGTTCTTGTAGTGAACCCTGCTGTTCAGTTCATGGTGTATGAAGTTCTTAAGAAATATTTTCAACAGTTATTTGGAGCTGAGGTAACTGTGTACATGTGAATATTTGGAGCTGAGGTAACTGTGTACATGTGAATATTTGGAGCTGAGGTAACTGTGTACATGTGAATATTTTTGTTTTGAAAATGAAGATTATTTTGAAATAAATCACTTTAACAAACTCTTTACAATGTAAAATAATTCACTGGTCAGGGATTATACTTTGACATTGCCTCAAATTCTTTCTGTGTGTATAATTCATTAGTCATGTGTGTGATACTGGCAAGACGGTTTCAACTCGAGTTAGTATCCCTAAATGAATGTCAGAAGTGTAGTCCAGACATAATTGTGGGAATATTCACAGATTTAACAAGTGAGTCGAATTTTATGCAGAAATGCCTTGTTGTACATATTACTGTTTGATCATCATATTTATCAGTCCTCTCAGAGAGCAATGATTCCGAATTTTCACCTACTTGTTGAAAATGCTCATGAACGCTTCCTGACAATAGTTTCAGTAATCATATGATATTAGACCTATTGTTATTCAGCCCTCGTCACATGCCGGGGATTATCTGATTGCTGAATGATATGCTTGTGAGTTTTTTAAATAGCATGCCAGTCAGTTTTACGAATTTATTATTTTTAGATATCAAAAGTACAAAGAATAGACAAGTGGCATACAAAAAACAGTATATAAGACATGCCTATATTGGTGTACAACAGATTTCCTGCTGTATCTATTAAAAAATTAGGCACATTTGCCTTATGTATGCAAGAAGCTTGAGTTAAAAAGTTGAAAAATGTATTATTCAGAATGTTGGGTGCATGGCAATCTAACTAATCTGCATATGGTAATGATTATTGTTGTTGTTGTTGTTGTTGTTGTTGTTGTTGTTGTTGATATTTGCCTCCTTATAGGTGCTCAGCGGACTTATGTATTTCATTATTGGTGCCATAGCCAAGACAGTAGCAACAGTGGCAACATACCCACTACAGGTTATTCAATCAAGGTTGAGGGTAAGTCGTGCTTCACATGACTACAACAAAGTGTCACTTGTCGTCTCTCCACATTTCTCTGTGTGATGCTTGTCAAGCATACTGGACTTTTCACTGAATCAGTTATCTTTCCTTCTGTCATCTATTCATCTTCCATCAGATTCTCTACCACAGATGAAGTGCCCCTTTTGACCCCCAGCTCAACAGTATTCTGGCTCCCCCAGTAAAACACAAGCTAAATATAGTCTTTTATTATGCGCCCACATATTTATATGTGGACGCATTATGCCGTCATCTCCGTCCGTCTGTCCGTACGGGCGGCGTCCGTCCGGCGTCAGGCGTCCACTGCTCTATCTCCAAAACCCTTTGACATACGTTCATGAAATTTGGCACATATGTTCCATTCATGAATGGGACAGCATGTGCGAACTTTCGGACGGATCCGACTACCGGTGTGCCCCCTAGTGGCAATTTTAGTTTTTTACGCTTACCTTTGTATCTTCAAAAGTCCTGTACAGATTTTCATGAAATTTGGTATGTAGGTACCTATTAGTGAGATGACGCTATCCTCCCGTTTTCAGATGGATTCGACATAGTTTGCGCCACTTAGTGGCCATTTTTAGTGTTTTCAAGTCTGTATTTTTGCGTCCACCCCTCTATCAACTAAACCGCTCAAAGGATGATTGTGAAAATTGGCATGTATATGCTTGCTATGTAGAGGACGGTTGACGATGATTTTCCGACGATTTCGACTACTGTGGCGCCTCCTAGTGGTAGTTTTTTTTTGCGCCTATGGCTGTATCTCCTAAACTGTTCGCAGGATCTTTACGAAATTTAATAAGTGTATTTATATGATGTTAGCAACAGACTATGACGACTTTTGGACGGATCCGAATACCAGTGTGCCCCCTAGTGGCAATTTTATTTTTTTACATTTACCTTTGTATCTTCAAAAGTCCTTAACAGATTTTCATGAAATTTGATATGTAGGCACCTATTAGTGCGATGATGCTATCCTCTCGTTTTCGGATGGATTCAACCTAGTTTGCGACACGCAGTAGCCATTTTTACTGTTTTTGAGTCTGTTTTTTGACGTCCACCCCTCTATCAACCAAACCGCTCTAAGTATGATTGTGAAAATTGGGCATTTATGTTCTTACTATGAAGAGGACGGTTGACGCTGAATTTCCCATGACTTTGATTACTGTGGCGCCTCCAAGTGGCATTTTTTTTTTGCTCCCATGGCTGTATCTCCCAAACCGTTTGCAGGATCTTTACTAAATTTATGGTGGTAAATTTGTTTTTAATTCTATGTTTTTGTGGTGCTTTAAGCAACTGATGTATAGGATGTGCTTGTATTATGAAGATCACTCCTATTTTGCCCCTAGCCTATTGAGGAGACAATGACCATGCCTTTCCATTTTGCAAAGTACAACATACTACATATATGCCCTCTACTGGCCACTTTATGGTACCAATAAACAACCCTAGAAGTATACCGTATACGGTGCAATTGTGGGCGCATTTCAATGCTCTGCGTTGCTCTTGTGTTTCATTGCATATCTACCAACAATGTTTGGAGAAACTAGAAGCAATCACAAACTTGTTAGCAGATTTTGAAGTATGAAAAAACAAGGTTAATTGTTATTGTCCAAAATTGGTAAGTTTTTGCCATAATAGTGATGCTTCTTTGTCATCTATATTCTCGTCCCTAAATATCACAGCACCTCTTTGAATATGACGTATTTGCGCATAATGCTGTGCAGGCATTGGGGACTTGTTCCATAGTTGTACACTGCTGCCGTGTTAAGCGTTTTACAGTCAAATTATCATTCCTCCTCATTCTAATGCCAGTGAAGTTTTAGTGCTGTGTTTGGTGTCAGTAAGTTTCAGTTGTGGTTACAGGTGTAAAAAATTTTGGCATGCTGAGTAAGGTAGAATACTTATTCATCTCAGCACAAAATATGGTTAGAGGTTTAATCTTTTGAAAACTAGGTCAAGCATACATTATTTATTCCAGCTTCCATGAAAGAGGACAGTTTAATTGAGGGTGTGGCACTGTGATGCTCATTTGCAGATTAATGTAAATGTTCATTTTAGGTGTGTATGTGCTACAGAGGACTTTTTGTTGTCTTTCAGTTACAGTGTTTCAGTTTTACAAAAAAAATGACGTCAAACTCAACTTGGTGGTTCAGTCAAAGTGCAAAGGAAATCATAAAGTCTTCATTGGTCAATTAATAGAAATTGACAGAAAATGTTACAAAATTTACCAAAAATGTGACTGTCAATTATTTGAAAACTACAGTCTGATGTCAATAATATTTATTATTCTGGCTTTGTATTTTAGGCCGGTCATTTGAAGGACAAGACTCAGAATACTTTAGTCGCTTTTATACAGCTAATCAGGTGAGTTGTGAATTAACTAAATGAAAAATGAGTGGAATTTGGATTTGTTGGCAATTGATAGGTATTTTAATAAAAAAAAATATATTTTTGCACTAGCTTTAATTTATGTGGATGCTTATTGATGTCAAGTCTGTTTGTCTCCTGACGGCTGTCCACCATGTCCCACTGTATCTGCCAGAATCATTCATCAAATGGTGTCTGTTGTGTCCCTGTGTTGGTGGCGACATCTATTGTGACACCAAGTGCCACTTTTTCCATTTGGTGAATCTTCACAAAAATCTTTACCGCAGATAGTTTTCCACGAAGGAGTGGATACTACATGTTGATTTTAAAGTGGTTTCTACAGCATTTGGCATTAAATGGGATTTTTTGTTGTCTGACATGTTTTTGGTGTCTCCCTCCCCATTTTGTTAGGTTGCTGATCACATCTCATCGGGGTTGTTATAGTTTGTAGAAATGTTATATTTTGTAGAAATACATTGCGTTCCACTAATAATGGTTTTGGTTCTTGTCCCTCGCGAGTTTGTTCCTTGATTTATCTGGAAAGTTGAGGGCAACCTCTTTGTTCCACAAACCCATCTCACCAACAGTTTATTGTGAGGTTGAATTTTCTGTGCTGTTTGTTTCAGAAGCAGTGGTGTCCAGGGCATATACAAGGGCTTGGAAGCCAAATTGTTGCAGACAGTTCTAACTGCTGCTCTGATGTTTATGACCTATGAAAAGATAGCGTCCCTAATATTTACTATTATGGGGCACCACCCAGTGCAGCAAGGATAGCAGTCATCTTGGTGTCTGTGTCATAATGGAAGTGGATGGAGTTTTGTCACATTTATCAACTTGGGAAGAACATGACGAGGGAGGCGACATAGAGATGAGCGTAGTGTCATTATGGTCTAACGTTCCATATTATACATAGCCATGCATGATAGGAAACCCAGAACTTGCTAGATCATAGTAGTGAGTTCTTGACATCGTTTTGTTACCAGAACAAATGTAACAATTTATTCAGACATTACTCTAGGCCTGTAATATAAGGTCACTTGCTTTGTCAGTGTAAGTCAAATTATGATGTCACTTCAATAAGTAGCATACAATAGAACAAAAAGAACTGGTTGTTTATGATAAATGGTAGATATACTCATAATTGTTTTTCTTGTAACTGTTAATGTTTAATTAATAAAAAATCACTTGAAAAGATCTGAATTTGAAATTAAACTGAGGTGAATTCTCTTGCATAAGAAACTCCCTCTTGCTGTGAGAAATGGAAAGAGTGAATTTCTGGTTCTACAACGGAGCTTGAATACGCCACATCCTGCACTTTGTGAAAGATGTTGTGCATGGGCGCTACTTATTAAAAATTCATCGTTCTGCGCATGTGTGTACTGAACTGAGTTTCAGTGAGACTGCAATAAAGAACTGAATTAGCCCGTTTACTCTCATAGTTGCGGTTATAGGATTCGATTTCATTGCCAACTAGAACATCGAAATCACAGCGACTCCAAAAAAGGCTTCAGAATTTTAGTTATAGTGGAGCTAAACAACTAAATTAAAAGTTGCGAATTCGAAATTGGCTCAAGCCAAAGCATTTCCAAACTGAAAAAGAAACCTGTCAAAAGTAAGGATATTATGAGACCGATGTTTCGAGAAACTAATTCGATTTTCGTGTTATGTCCATAAGGGTGGATTGCAGCGTTAAAAGAAATTTTGATAGCTTTTCGTAAACTTATTTTCGAAATTATGACAGTCCCATTGCGATCGGTTGATTTATTTACACACAAACTAGATTATATTGTTGAATTTTATTTTTGAAAAATAAAAAAGTTGCTGCGGGAAACCGCTGGCCACTCAGTGGTCGAAAAATAACAAGTAAAGCCAACCTGGGAAACGAGTAAAGCCTTTCCAGGCTAGAACGGAAACACTTGCCTTGTAAATTTGGTTCCTACAGTATATTAAGAGTATCGTTCTGAGCCCAATCGTGTCATAAATTGTCAAATGTAACGAACTGCTGGGCGTATTGGTTTGCTTTTGTCACAGGCGTCCTCAGCTTCTGATCGCCTGTGGCTTTTGTCTACGTCACCGCGCGAATCACCTTTCAATTCAAACAGCTGCGAATAACACCCGCACAATGAGGTTCTATTCAGACTCACAACTGTTTTGTCGTTTGTGCTGAGATCTCGCGGTGACGCAATATGGCTTGAAAAGGCTGTTCAGCTATCCTTTGACGGGCCAACATTTGGGTGATTATACTCGTGTTTTCATATTTTGTTAAGGCTTTGCTAGGACTACCTGGTTAGTCCAATACATCTAAAATAACAAAATTCCGTTGAAGTTTTACGTGGGCTTGGCATTTCGCCGTGTTTAACTGACAAAAATGTCTATCGAGTTAAGGGTTTTTCTCGTATAGAATCGGCTTCGTAATATCGCTTACCGCTAAAGGATTCTGTTTCCGGCTACCATACAAGAACAATAAGTGACAATCGCTTGGTCGACCCTGAAATTGCACATTCGAAAATGTGGCGCAAGTACGGGTCTTGACTTGATTGGTAATGGAAATGACATCCTATAACTTACGGTACGGACTTTTGACCCGCGACTTCACTAGATTAAAATGTTTAATTCGATTTCGTTTTTAGCCTGAGCTAAATGAGAAATACAGCGTTATGAAGTGGCGTGCGTTGGCCTCTCAATTATCGCGGCAATGATTAAACAATTGAAAAAAGCCACGTTGATTCATTGCCGTAATTGTGAAAATTACGGAACATGGCTGTGATTGCTATTTCTACAATGTGTTTTACTAGCATTAAAACTTGCTTTCGCAACTCCTTACAATATGATAACCAATTCTCTTATCCATTCATTTCGATCTCAGCTAGGCGCCCAAGGGCTTTCTGACAGGTGGGTTGTCTTCCGTCTTTGTTAAGCAAGACGGCGGAAATGATCGAGTAGGCATAATATATGATAAAATGGTTTGACGTGCCATTCTTCGTCGTGCCATTCTTCGTCTTCGGAATTTCAATTCATTGCCAAGAGTATATTCTGCCCCTTAGCGGGGGGGGGGGTTTCCGTAGATAAGCCCACCCGATGAAACGCCCATGGGCGTTTATTCGGAAAATTATGCCAAATACAAACCCACGGGCGTTTATTTGTGTTAAAACTTAATTGTGGTGTCGAGTGTCTAGACAGTTGGACCTTTATTTGGAAATTTTCCTCTTAAAAGTTTACTCAGCGTAAACTTTTTGTCACAAATTAAGTTTTGTGGAACATTTATTATTTATAAAAACGAACAAGGCGTTGGCGAACTATGCATTTATTAACAAAAAAATAAAAACGCAGTTTTAAGTGAAAGAGTGCCAAGTCAAGTAAAACTGTGATTTTCCGTTTACACGCCCCCTTTTACGAATAAACGCCCGGGCGTTTATTTGGTGTTGATGAAACGCCTGAAAATTTTCATTTTCCAAATACACGCCCATGGACTACGGAAATTCCCGGTAAGTCCAAATTTATAGTTTGGAAGTCCCAAGAGCATGCAATCTCGTGGAGGCTGATACCCGGGCATGAGAAAAACTCGCCTGGTCTCTAGCTACAGCAGTACAGCTCTTGGACTGCTGTTTTGTTTAGTAGAAAGTGTCAACTTACTGACCCCCTGTTATCACTAATAGTAGTAATAGTAAACATTGGAACTTAACACCCAGCCTAATATTCTGTACACGCACACTCTATAAAATAAGATACTTATAGACTTTTCGTTAAAATATACAAAAACAACACAAAAAAACAGTGTATGAGATGACATCGATTTTTTTCTACACCCAATATTTATGATTTTACAAAATAATAAGTTGGTGTGAAGGTGGTGTATGAATACAAAACTTGTAGTAATTTTCATTACAGGCTTTGGTGTTGTATTACAAGCTTTTCAGTTTCATTCATGCACTTTCGAGAACGTCATGATATTTTCGTATGAGTTGGAATAATTGTTATACAGCTATATCATATATTGAACACTGTTTCAGTTGCGCAATTATATGTCCCTGTGTAACTTGGTTAAGCAGACGTCACTGGTGTCATCCATTTAAATGAACACCTGTGAGTAGAACAAGACATAAAATATTGTCATTCTGAATAAAGTTGGCAACTGTTGTCAAGAGAATCTTAGACATTATTAACCTGGTAAATAAGCAATCGTGTTTATTCATTATTTATAGTTTTTCATTTGAATGTGTAAACTAAAAATGGTCACTACAATGAATTTAACCGAAGTAAACTAATTCTCCATTCTCGTACAAGTATTAAAAGAAACACTCTGAACAAGCTTACTGTACACTTTATATGCATCCCAAAAAAGAGACTGAAGCTAACCAAGGTGACCTTACAGCTTAGAAATACGCTGGTGTCACAATTTTATAAACTATTCTTTTGTCATGGTAGAGTGCAACCTCTAAATCCATTTGACAATTCTTTACGATTGCTCGCCTGGTCTCAAAATTTTCAGGCCCTTATCATAAACAATATCTAACTACAATAAGAACCAGGTTAATTGCTGACAGATACATCAGATCCATACTCCAAAACCATAAATGAATGGATGGAACTACTTTTGACCAACTGTATTAGTTTAAGAAACAGTTTGGGGATATAACCGAACAGACAGTTTATAGCCAAGCTTTCTGTGGTGTGAACCCGGGGTTAATATGGATGAACCAGTGAGACAATTGAAAACACGAAACACTAGGGTTAAAGATATACACAAAATTGCATTATTATTTATACAAACGTTAAACAACGCATTGCACAAAGCCAATGGAAAAATTTCAAAAACTATACAGATCAAACCAACTCTGAGGAAAGTCCAAGAAATGGCATTAAAATCAAATACCACTTGTAGTTTTAACAACTAAGCTTATCTAAAATAAACAATCTCTGTCCCTTCATAACTTGTTTATTCAAGAAATATTGGCGATCTACTGATGAAACACAATTTGAACCAAAGTTGCAGAAACTGAATACATTGTAAAACTTTAACACTCTGCAGAGTTAATTGCAAACAACAATAATAATTACATGGATCCAGAAGAACGGTTGTATTTCATTTATTTAGAACTATAGTGGTGTAGAACTGAACATGACAAACCGATGTAGAATAGGAAGGATGTACACATATATTGTTTTTATACATATTCCCTGTAAAACAATGCAGTAAAAATTGGTTAAACTGATGCATTGAGTAAATGTCATTAATGTTTACTGTAGAAAAACAAAGTAACTTATAAATAAGCAAAACAACAGTTTGACTAAATGAGCTACACAGTGACTGCAATCAGAATGTATCATTCGAAATCAGAGATCAGAGTGATGAGTAACAGCAGTGTATAATGTAACTTATAGTGTTAGTAGAGTGAGTGCATGCACACCGAACACACATGTCAGAGCTAGGGACTGCACAGCAAGATAAGTGTACAAGAAATACAATTGTGCAGTACACTTCAAGTGTTTGCGTCATGTNATTGGGGATCTACTGATGAAACACAATTTGAACCAAAGTTGCAGAAACTGAATACATTGTAAAACTTTAACACTCTGCAGAGTTAATTGCAAATAACAATAATAATTACATGGATCCAGAAGAACGGTTGTATTTCATTTATTTAGAACTATAGTGGTGTAGAACTGAACATGACAAACCGATGTAGAATAGGAAGGATGTACACATATATTTCAGCACAATCATTGGATGTGCCCCGTTTTTACTTGTTTTAGTACTCGCTTTGTTTTCTCAGTAAAAGGTCCGCACACAAAAAAATTCGAACCCTCCTCAATTTTAGGGTGGGAGCGCTCATGCCAGTAGACCCAATTTTCGACTGGCAATATCATTAGTCTTTGGCCAAATGAATAATCGGATTATTTTTGAATTTACATTTGCTTTCTTAAATAAGTATATTCATTCACTGAATGTTGCTGCAGTTATAAGAATATTTCCAACCACACACAGTTAACAACGTTACTTTTTCTTATTAATGTGTAAATGCTTGAACGTTATACAACAAATTCTCCATCATAGTGTAGCTCACACAAAAAAAGGAAATTGTGTTTTCTTCGTGAGGTGCATGCGCTAAGCTGTCAACTTTTGCTCAAGTTTGATTCAAGTCTGACTTGGGCTAGAAAGGAAGTAGGGCCTACACTATTGTTTTTATGCATATTCCCTGTAAAACAATGCAGTAAAAATTGGTTAAACTGATGCATTGAGTAAATGTCATTAATGTTTACTGTAGAAAAACAAAGTAACTTATAAATAAGCAAAACAACAGTTTGACTAAATGAGCTACACAGTGACTGCAATCAGAATGTATCATTCGAAATCAGAGATCAGAGTGATGAGTAACAGCAGTGTATAATGTAACTTATAGTGTTAGTAGAGTGAGTGCATACACACCGAACACACATGTCAGAGCTAGGGACTGCACAGCAAGATAAGTGTACAAGAAATACAATTGTGCAGTACACTTCAAGTGTTTGCGTCATGTAAACGGGAATAGATAGAATGTGTTAAGACCTCGCTTTCATTCAGCGACACTTTATTGAATCGAAATCACTTGTGCCATGACTTAGCAGAAAGCAACTACCACTGTTTCTGCAACATATGTTAAATGGTCACCCTGTCGTTTGCAAGCAATGCTTCTTCGATTGGGCAATGTGTCAAGGTCGTAGACCAAGTTTGGACGGGTGACCTACTTGGTCTACGACATCAATATGTTTACTACAGAAAAGAGTAGTACTGACATCACATGGATACTCAGGCTGGATGGACCATAGAAGTTACTCGACAAAAAAAAAACAAAGCAAGTTGACAGAAACATATCTGAAAGCTTTGTGACTGTGCTAACATAAAAGTAAATCCAAAGTGAACAGTTATTCAATCAAGAGACAACTTATATTAGTAAACTAAGAAATAACAAGACCATGTCATTCCTGGCACCAACACAGGGTCTGAGCGATTTTTCAGTAAGCGATGACAGGCAGACCGGCCAGCAGACCAAAACAAATGAAACCCAAACAAATGAACAATTATGACAAAATTACAATATTGTGGTAATGCACACTGAGTTTGACGAAAATGCAGAAGAATCTGACTATATATGACAACCGAGGAACTTAATTTTCCGCTTGAATAATCTGAGTTGTTCACGTTTGATATACCGTGGATTCTTCTTTTTCTTCAACAGCAAGATTTTTAAATGTCGCCTGTAAATTATTAATTTTTTTGTTCTCATTATTCATAAGTTGAGTGTTTAGCAGTTGGAATTTTGACCTTTCCTTTCTGTTTAGTCCATTCAGTGAATTTTGTTAGTGAAATGAACTTTTTTCCATAGCCAAATTGTTTTCATGAGAAAGCTCTTCAGAAACTTTGGAGTTCAGCTTATTTCAGAGAAATGTACCTTTTCAGATTTTAGGCGTGTTCCCTGCAACAGAATTTAAAATAAATGCGTAGGAAACAACCAGATGACCTCCTGGGACTACCACTTTTAAGGCCAGGGGATACTTTGATTTGCTGTTATAAGAATCAAACAAAAGTACGATTTTTAGGTGATCAAGACTTAGTGAGAGAGGATATAATTCTTTGGGAGTTTGCCACCGTGTCCTGTCATCATAGCGTGGACCTCATTTTGCGTTATTTTTTTGCCATCATCTGACCAGTTCTCTGCATGCATGGCAATTTCCGCACGCTGAAGAAATCCTATATTTGCTAATTAAGCTCATCGTTACATCCTCTTTGACTGAGGCAACCAGTAGCCTCAAAAGTCGACTGTGAACTTGGATTATTCCTTCACTGCAATATTGAAAAATAACATTTCGTGGCTATAATTTTATTTTATGTTGAAACCTGTATATGGACGTGTCAATGAATTGTTTTAGAGCAACTGCGTATGGACCAAAGTTTTTCAATTACATGGCAGATCTTTAAACATGCCAGGCACATTTGCCTTGAAATTTTCGAGGTTTCACGTTTGCTGAAAAAGTTTGAGGGTCTAACTGAAATTTTAAATAACTCCAGAACCGTCCAACGGATTTCAAAAATTAAAAAAATAATGCAAATCGCAGGTCATTTGGATTTATCAATTGAAGTCATTTTCCTTCGTTTCTGATGAAATTGGCATTTTGGTTTCCTCACCCTACCATAGGAGGCTGGGTTCTGCACTCCGGAGTCACATTTCAGTTGAACGATCGTGTGGTGACCTTACACTGAAAGTAGGTCAGAAAAGCTTTCTGCTATTATGATGGGTCAGGCTTACATCATTCACAGGCCTCTGGGTTACATAAGTGCGCAGGCCTACACTCAGTGACTTGAAAGGTCCTTTTGGTCACTGCAGCTGTGTGGTCAATGGTGAGTCTGGTCTGGGAGTAATATACTGGGAGTAAGATATTGGTCCTAGGTCTGGTTAAGAATGAGATTAGGGGAATCTTAATAATCCATGGTTTAATTTAAGTGTCAAGATTCTTCAAGTGAATATTTTTCGCATGGCTAGTTTAGAACTTCTACTTCTAGCATGGTCATGGAGTGTATTCTTCGTACTTCTTGCTTCTTCCACTGTGACAGGCGTCCTCAGCTTCTGATCGTCCCCAATACACTACATATAATACTACTACCATGTAGTGTATTGGGGACGATCAGAAGCTGAGGACGCCTATAGCTTCTTCTAGCCAGAAGTTGAATGTACGCTTGTTGTATGTTCAATCATTCATCGTGTACGTACTGTATCATGTATAGCTCAAAATGAACGTTGCCATTTGTATGCCTACGCGTACACAGACGATGTATTTCCTTTAACCGGTAACCGTCTGAACTGGCCAAGACAAGGGGGATGAGGACTCACATCTTACAAACATGCAAAGTATGAAAATATATCATACGTCATCATGCGATGGATGTAGCCTATGACCTCAGCACCAACAGTGTTTGCAATTCCTATGCTAGACACTAGCCATCTTAGTTGCTCGTTAAGTTGATGCAGCGTTTCTATCACTTGCATCTGAGGTATTCACAATTTAGACTGTGGTCATCTCACTTGCCATTATGTAGATGATTCAGCGCCCATTGTGAGCCATTTAAATTTACACTCTATGCATTCAAGTTTAGACTGACTAGCCGTCATAGTTGCTCATTATTAAGTCCATGCTGCACCCCTAGCAACTGCATGTTAGCATCTGCATGATTCATTCACAGTTTAGATAACGTCTCTCTAGTTACAGAACAGATGGTAATGCCTAATATAGACCTCGTTGCTCTGATAACACAGCACCAAATACTATCAATAGAATAATTTCTACCTAATGCAATCAATCGTGGCTCTGTCTCTTACACAACAGACAGTTATGAATTTGTCCTGTTACTTAGATGAAACCACGCCCCTAGCATCTGTGTCATTTTCATCAGATGCAATCTAAAATAATGACCCTCTCGTTACAAAACAGACCGCCATGTATTGTGCTAGCAGCAAGTGCATCGTTTTGCATCCGGTCTGCATCAGATGATTCCTTTTTTATAGCTGAAGCAGCACCTCTGGCTACTGCTAGTTACAGTGAAATCTTGTCATTTTCAGGCCATTAAAATTTATTCCAATAGAACACATATTCATTTTTGGATGAATCTCGTGGCACCAGATGTTTTTGGAGTCTGAATTTGCCAGACGTCCAGAATTTGCCTTTCACTGTTATCCGAATTTGGTGAGTAAAATCTTTTAAGACACCATGTGCTCCATATTTTGTGTTCTTAATGCAGTATCTGTTGAATGTGACTTGAGCAATTTCATTGGTGATTTCTCACATAAAGGCAAATCTCACTGACAACCAATGTATCGTGTGAAGGCAAACACATCTAGTAGACGACCACCCTTAAAAGATCACGCATAAATGGTGGTCGAAAGGCGTCACCTTCATACCCGGAATTGCGCTTATGTTTTATCCTGGAATATGATATCTGGTGGAGGAAACTAAACTGTAGGTCGTGTTCATGCAATCAATGTAGACTGGCAGCTCTGTGTTTGCTTACATTTTAAATACTGACTAAAATTCCTGACAATTAAATTCCCTTTGAATCCCTTTATGGATGAAATAAACAGAGAAGTGTTAACTCATGGGCTTAGCTCTTGTTATTGTCACTAGGGCAGAAGAAGGTTCATCAGTTTGACCGTAATTTCAAAAGCTGTGACTATTTTTGACACTCTTTCAGAGCTGAGCACTGAAATCATGACAAGCGCAATGGAAGATGTTGAATTGAATTCTGTTGTGACTGATAATGGTGCGAGCAAGTCTACTAAAGAGGGTCCTGTTGTGTCCTTCCATAACATTTCTTATACCATTCCGGTGAAGACAAAATGTGGTGGAAAATGTGGTGCTCAACGTGACAAGGTCATATTGAATAACATCAGGTAACACCGTTCAATCAGATTTGAATCTGTTTAATTGAATCGATCTGTCAACTGATGTGGCACGAGCAAGGTTCCTGTTTTGGGTGGAATCCTTCGTTTTGTTCTTGAATATGACTAATTTGCATTCAAAATTACGCATGATGACACTGTGGACTGAATGGCGTTCATTGATTGCCTCAGTGGGTTGATTCACCATCACTACGTTGTATGATGGTAAAATCTCTCCAAAGTTATTCTTTTCCTTTTATCAAAGGCTTTTAATGTTTTGTGAATGCTCACAATTTTTCAAAATATTTTCTCTTATAATTGTGCCTGTGATACAGAACGTGAGTGTGGCAAAGCGTCACTTTTGTCCTGTATGTCATATATGAAAAGGTGAGAAAGTAAAAATTCACCTGTCCACCGTTCATGTATTGTGTCCTAAATTGGTCAGATTTTATCATAGACAAGTGAAAAGTTTTTGACGAGCTATGTAGGGTTGCATCTGGTGCAAATGTCCCATGATAGTTTTCTGATGTGCTCTCTTGGTCTTGGTTGTGATTATAATTATGTTTTGTTCCAGTGGTTTGTTTAAGCAGGGAATGAATGCTATACTTGGTCCAACAGGAAGTGGGAAATCTTCGTAAGTATTAGTACGACGTGTGTCACTACTTCAAAGGCACAAGATTATCAAGCACATAAATTAAAATTTCTTATTTGATTATTTTAAATTTTATAGTGCTTTTGGTATTTTCTTAATTTGTTAACACTGTCTGTAGAAAAGCATTCACAATCTACAAGTTACAACTATCTGGTGTGTATTAAAAACGGCCAGTTTCACAGTAATTCGCCAGGTACAAGAACCACTGTCATCAAGAAGCCTGTTTATCATGAATGCTTATCTGGAGCAGAGTAATTACCACATCATCATGATAAAAGTTAGCCAATAGAAATCTTCTAAGTTTCAGTTCTCTGGTACCCATTGATGAAAGTAGTTCCTACTTTTAGTCATTCTTGTTCTGTGATAGATAATTGGCCTATAAAGGCTACAAGTTGATATGTTGGTGTACAAAAGACCACCAGTATGATTAGCAATGGATTAATTAGATCGATATCTAGAATTAGCCTCAATTTGGAAACCACTATCTAAACTGGTGTTTTTTGTAATTAATAGGCCTCTCCACATTCCTGAGATAGTTGAGATGAGCAAGAGGTCTAAATCATGACCTTTCACACAAAACTTGACAGTCTTGCTACTGGCATAATTGTCTGTGAAGGGGAAGATGCCAGAAGTTGGGACAGACTATTCAAATGTTAACCATAACCATTTGGGTTGTTTAGTAATACATAAATGTAAATATTAGGTGACTAGGACTAGTTATTTGAAGACGACAGCAGTGTTCATTTCAAAATAGTAGCCCTAGCACACTTCTAAGGTGTGGGCCTACTGGCTATGATCCGGCATTACCATTTTTGTTTTGTTTAGCCAAGGATCCTAGAAGACTTAAGCTTTGCTGACACACAGTTGCTGACATCATGGTCAACGCAATCGACCTCCTTTTGGCTGGTTTTAAAACTGCGAGTTTTGCACCTTAACGAGTAGTACTGAGAAAAAGTGGTACTACCAAACAAGTAGCAATTATTACTAACAATGAAAACTTTTGATGTCTGTGTTGTTACGAGCCAAATTAGTTAGTGATTGGCAGGTTGTTTAGTTTTAGCTGTAAGTAATAGAAACTCCAAGCCATTAAAGGAAATGAATTTTCTCTGAAGACAAAGGTAGGGTGGTCTGACAGAGTATGAAAATTAGACATGGTACAGATATTAGTATGCGCCCTCAGGGCTATTCTAAGACCTGATACAGTGCATCACTGTGATATTCAAGTTTTGTGTGCTGTAGCCTTTAATTTGTGCTTTATCACTTCCAAGCATTTTCCCATTACCAGCAAAGAAAAACTTCATGTCCATGCCAGCCTCTATTTGTATGCTCTTCATTTACTCCACTCCAAATCCTCTGAAAGCCTTTTGTCAAGAATAGGATAATTCTTATCTCACTCTGTTAGACCTATTGTATTGGGTCATTCCTAGTAATATCAATAAGCTAAATTTATCTCATTGGTATAACTACAACCCAGTCATTTCATTGTCACCTCATGGTATTCTATTACAGTGACATACTGTATGGAAATATAAACTCAGGGACAGATGATTAGGTACTCAGTAGGTCAATGACTATGGTGTACCCCCATTCTTTGGGACTTAAATTGCCATTAAGTAAATATAAACTCTCATAGGGTGCAATGGCCACATAGCTCTACTTCATAAGCTTTTCTTTTGTTTATCAAATAGGTATAGGTATACCCTTCAGGCTTTACTTGGCATGTACTTATTTGATTATTAATTTTCCTTTTCATTTTGGATTTGGATTTTTACCGTGACCAAACGGTGTGTTGCCAAACCCGTGTTTTGCCCTTGGGTATCCCTCCTGTTGAGAATAGGTGCATTGTCAACATTTCTGTGGTGTTATTCATTTCAGCTGAACTGTGGATGACATGTCTTGCAGTGTTATCCAATATCTATAAATTGAGAGGCACCTTAGAGGCAATGATTGTGATTTCTGCTAATTTCGCTATGTTGCTCCCAAAATTGTTTCTTTTTTTCAGCTTGTTGGATATTTTGGCTCAGCGTAAGGATCCAGACTGTGTATCAGGTGACGTGTTAATCAATGGACGACCTCAGCCTGCTAACTTCAAGTGTATGGCGGGTTACGTGGTACAAGATGATGTTGTCATGGGGACGCTGACAGTACGAGAGAACTTAACGTTTTCAGCTTCACTTAGACTGCCGTCCTCTGTGTCACAGAAGGAGCGTAAAGAACGAGTTGATAACATAATACGAGAGCTGGGTCTCATTCACTGTGCAGACACAAAGGTACGTACTGATAGTGGGCGAATGCTCATCTAATGATTACTCGTAAAAAGGCACCAATTGTCACATGACCCAGATCATTATGCCTGGAAAGTTCTTGTTGCTGCCACCATTAGAGCGAGAATACTCGGCTGACGCAATTTATGGGTTTTAGTTGAAGTGTGCATGCTCAGCCAAGGCACCTACTAGATGTTATGGGGAACTTTCTTTACATTCCTTTGCAGCGCCCTCTTGTGACCCTTTAGAAAACTTTGGTCAGTAACAACATGGCGATGAGTTAGCAAAAATTATCGCTGTTTTCTTTCGAAATTTCAGTCATAAAGTATATAAGTTTCTGATTCTCAGTCATCGGAAACGCTGATTGGTGCTTAAAAAATAGCCTAATCAGATGCCATCCAAGGTACAGGTTGGTAAAAAAGTCCCTTGACAATTTTAATGTCTGACCCTTGTTCTCTTCGCTCAATCCATTAATTGTACTTGTAGAAAAATGAGGGTATGGGGAAGCAGGCTGCCTAATCTTGTGCCACATAAAGTGATGTAATCACCAATACAGTTTGAGCAGACAGCCACTGTTTTGTTTTAATTTGAAATATCTAATTCCCTTTTCTGAAGGTCTTTGCTTTTCCCAGTGGCAAAGTGAATACGCATTGGTAGAAGTTCTCTCTTCAATCATAAAATAGGAGTTTTCTAGAATGTTAAATACAAGGAAAGCAAAATAACACAAAATGACACGAGTATTTCACGAATTTGCTCGAGGATTTGTTAGCCTAACATATAGTCTACTGTGGCAGATATGGTTAGCATCGTTTCCTAGTTTAAGTGACGCTACAATCACATCATCTGATAGTGCCTTAAATTTACATCCTCTTCAGCGGTGTCTGCTCTGGTGATGTCCATTGTAGTGAGAACATTGGTAACTTTGTCATCATTATTACCTGGCAGGATGTTACTTGTAATATAATGTCAACTTCCACTAAATACCTGACGTTGTCCAATTGTCAGCAGATATGTTTGATCATTAAATGTCCGCTTTATTCTTAGCCACATACTTGGACATCTGAATAGGTAAAGTGAAAATTGGCAACTCTAAACTAGAATAGTCACGGTTATTCAAGTTTCAAAAACTATCGGAACACTATTCCCTTGTTATTGTAGGTGGGTACTGAGTTTATTCGTGGGGTCTCCGGAGGTGAGCGCAAGAGGACAAATATTGGTATGGAGCTGATCAATCAACCCCATGTGTTGTTCCTAGACGAGCCCACTACAGGTCTGGACTCCAGCACAGCTAATGCTGTCATGTTACTGCTCCAGAGGTAAGCATCGCATTCCAGAAAGAAAAAAAGATTATTTTGCCTCTGGTCTTGACTCCAGAATGACTATTGCTGTGGTGTTACTGCTCTGGGGGCATTTACCCAACTGTAGTGGAAATGTGTGCAATTGACCTTGATTTCAGCAATCATGTCAAAAATGTCACGTTTGTGTCACAGGTAAAAGGGGTTAAGTCCTTTGATGAATCATTACCAAACTTAGAGTTACATTGGTATCAAAGATGTGATTCATTCATCAACTTTTGGATTGATTCAACTACTGTAGCTTCTATTGGAAGGAATTTTATTATTAGCTAATTATTAGTAATGACATTTTTGACATCTTTCCTCTGGATTGTTCCATGTGCTAGACTAACTAGAAACAGTTATGTTTCCAATTTGTCTCGTTCCCACGATTGCTGTGAATTGAATGTTGACACTTGGCACAAATCTAAGAGTTCGGTGCTGGGAAAACTACCTGGGATCACTGTTTAAAATGAGTCGTTATCTCATCTACCTAATAACTGCTGTAGTACAAGCCAAAAGAAAGCTGACGAAATAAACCATTTTTTTGTGTCATGACAGCTGAGCACAAGCAAAATTCCAGGCTATGGTGATTGTGAGAAAGTGGAATTGTCCTGCATAGTATCCATCCCTCATGATCGACAATTTAAGTCGAGTGGAAAAGCTGTTCACATTACTATAGTTCAGAGCTAATCAATCATAAACAACCCTCCAGGTACTTTAATGTGATTACACTGCTCCCCAAATGTTGATGCCCAATGCAATGTAATTGTTGCCCACTACTGCTTATGAGATTCGAGATTTTTGTGGTAAGTTGTTGCATCGGATTAAAACTATTACATGCACATGTACTTAACATTAAAAAACTTGTAGTTGAATTTCATATCGTTTATTAGGTTTATACCTGTTTCACTGTGCACATCATCAGCATGGCGACCAAAGCCTATGCCTTGATGTAATAAGCAGTAAAAAGAATCGCAATTTGCAAAAATTTACACATTCGTCGGTCACTGGTCTGAACGTGTAGTGGGAATGTGTAGCTTTACACACATGTACTATTATATCATTTCCGAATGCAAGATGTCAAAAATTTTACGACTTATACTGGGCTTAAAAAAATTGGCTAAGAGCTTTCGAAAAAACACAAATCCTTAGTGATCAAAGGGTATAGCAAAACTTTCATTGTTGTCACTCTTAGGACATTTATTGGAAATTAGGCCAATGTGCTTCGTTTCCCTACATAATTAGACCATTGTGTCATCATGAGAAGAATTTGTGACAAGAAATTACTACAGCCGTTTTGAAAGGTCATGATGTGTCATTTTCAACCGGTATTATGTGGAACGTATCTGTAGGCAATGTTTTGTTTACAGGTTGTCAAAGAAGGGGAACACTATCATTTTCTCCATCCATCAGCCTCGCTTCTCCATCTTCAAGTTGTTTGACTCAATGGCCCTCCTGTCTAAGGGTCAGATGGTTTACCATGGGCAATCAGCTGAGGCGCTTGACTACTTCTCTTCAATAGGTAAGACACTGTGAATATACCTCCCAGTGTGTGGTGCACTCACTGGGCACTTAAGGATATCTCCAACCTTATTCACAAAAATTGACCATTTTTACAATATTTCACTTGTGTCTAGCAAAATACCTTATTTTCATTCTCGGGGAATTTCAAATACAAAATATATACCACGTAGCGAGAAAAAAAAAGGTTTAGCTGAACCACCTTGGAACCGCACAACCACGTGAATATTTGTTTACTACTTATCCAAGGTCAAAGGTTAAAGGGGTTTCAATTAAATCGAATCTCCCACCATGTACAAAACAGCTACGTATACCCTCAGCCCTTTCATTCACAAAGTCGCCATAACTTTGAGCCAACGAGGTGTACTTATGATAGAATGGTGCCGGGGAAAACAAAGACAAAATGTAGTTTTGATCCTAAGAGAGTTATGCGTCTACATGCATACGACTGTTGGCGTTGAAAACGAATTTTATGAGTTGCCTCAGGCCTCTGTGGTCATGAACACAGAAAGTTGTGAAAAGACATAAATCCTCACCCTAATTCCTTAATTCAATTATTAAGTTAACATTTCGATGTTTCAATCTTATGCTAACGACATACTTTAACCACCGATTCGATTTTTGTTATCCATTTCTTACATGGTTTGGTATCAGTCTCCCAGCTAGTGACGTGTACAGGCTATGAACTGTGACACTTACAAAGTAGGTCGTACAAAACAGTAAAAGTTGGCTTGGAAAGATACGTCTATTTGAGGTTTTAATAATAATTAAGTTAGTTACGCACTGCAAAATCAGTTAACATTGCAAGTCAACGTTGAAATAGCGAATATAGTTAAGGATTATATAGGTTATGTGTTTTGAAAAAAAGTTTTCACCGAATAATTTACCGAAGACTTTGAGATTACCACGTGTCCCAGTTTAATCGGCTTTTTCTTTGCTTCAGCAAATTGACTTTATTTGAACTTAGGAAGACTAATTCTCGAAATCGCCTTGATGGTTTTCGCTGAAACTTTCCAAACTTAATATTTAGTCACCAATCTCAAAAATGTTGTTAGGATTTTCAACATAAAGGCCTAGTTTTTGCATAATGTGACAAAGACGAATACATCTTCAATTTTTTACAAAAACACCTTACGTTTTGCGAGTTGATTTGTTATAGAAACCAAACGAACAGACTAATCAAAAATTCTAAACAGCGTTTTTGAGGTAACTGGTGAAGGTTTCATTAAAATCGACCGAGAGGTTATTTTGCTATGAATGTACCTTTTTTAAAAATGAAATTTTGACTTAAAAAAGGTTTTTACGTAAAAATAGTAATGGAACATAAATACAAAAAGTATATTTATATTTTATTTTCCTGGTCTTTGTTCTTTCAGAAAATATATACTTTTACTAGTTGACAAAGCTTAGTTTTTTATATACGAGTTAGAATGGAGGTCACTAAATAAGGTTGGAGGTCACTAAATAAGGTTGGAGGTCACTAAATAAGGTTGGAGGTCACTAAATAAGGTTGGAGGTCACTAAATAAGGTTGGAGGTCACTAAATAAGGTTGGAGGTCACTAAATAAGGTTGGAGGTCACTAAATAAGGTTGGAGATAACCTTAAAGGAGAATGCCACCCGATTTAACTTAGTCTTTTTTGCCGTCTTAATCAGTCTATATCCACATCGCCTCGCATACGGTCGACCTTACCTTGCCAAGAGGTGTCGCGTTAACCTGTGAGGAAGGTGAGAAATGACGCTAGCGACGTCAATGGTTCATATGCAGAGTGAATGCCGATATGTTGCGGTGCATTGTTCCCACTTGTCCGAACTAAGCAGCTGCAAGGAAAGCGGGTGTATCGTTTTTTTACTTCCTCGAGAGTCCGAAATGCTTAAGAAGTTGCTCATGGTAGTGAAGAATGAAATGTACGCTGTAAATAGCAAGTATGAGGCCGTGAAACATCTCCGTGTCTGTAGCATGCAGACGTCGACAGTGCCTCAGTGACCAATGCCGGCTTACCAAATAACTCCATGTTCCGTTGTCTGAGCTTGTTCACGGCGCCTCTCTAGTATTTCTTCATCACTGTATTCCTGTTCGAATTGATAGCCTGTAAAACTTAACGATCCACCCGCGAAGTCGGGACTGATGAGCTCTAGCTCGTCCTGGCGGGATTGCGACTCAAGAGTTGCCATGTTGGCGTTTAGCCTACTGAGCGTTCTGTTTCAAAATGCCTTCTCACCCTAACCAAAAGAAACAAAGTCTGTCTCATTAGATGCAATTTACAATGCCTTTGGAGTGTTTGTGAGTGCAAATGGTTTGAGAAGCCAGCAATGAATAAATCGCTGCGTTACCGGCTTTAGGTGCAATAAAACTAATTGACGGGACACCGAGGCCGTGTGAGCTCATGCTAATTTAGTGTTTGCTGGCAGAAACTGTTGTGAAACAACTCGATTTCCATCCCACGGCTAGGTGTTAGAGGAATCTTTATTTACGTTTACATTACTCAAATAATGATTGTCAATGTACAACTTCTGCCCAGACGGTGTTGTGGCCAAAGCGGAACCCGAGTGACTTGGAATTCGCGGCCCCCGACGAGTAAGGATTTGCAGTTTCGTGGCTAATTCAGTAACATAATCACGTGCACATTACTTTGGCTCACTAGTATAGTATTTTCTTGACCCGAAGTTTAGTTTCCACTGAACGTTGGCTGGTTTATGTTCATAATGTCTGGTCAGTTTCCGAGCCACTGGCCGGGATAACAATGAAGTCAATCCGGCCGGCCGCGACGGGCTTGATCGGGCTCCGAGCCACTAGCCAGGATAACAAGCGTTTTGTGTTTAGAACTCAAAAAATCATTAGTCTAAACAACACAGATCTAGGTTCTCCTGTCTGTATCTTGAAATTATCTCTGAACAGACCCCAAACTCCTGCTACGGACCCCGGCCTGCCGAACTTTGTAGGCTACGGTGTGTCCAAATACCAATAAATCCGTAAGAGCGAAATAAAACAACACGTTTTTATAAGAACTCAGTGTATTTTTAAGGGTTTTACATCGAAGTTTGATGATTTATTGGTGTTAAACGATGACTTCAAGCGATAAGCTGACACCAGTAACCCGTGTTATGAACTGCTGAACAGAATGCGTGTGAAACCGATGACGTCATTGGATAATTTTAACACCTCCGTCTGCCGTCAGGTGTCAGGTAACGCAACCGTACGTGTCGTTATGGAGTAGAACTACTCGATCTAAATTGATACAAATTAGGTTGTTTTTGGGGTGGCGTGCTCCTTTAATATCCCCCTTTGTGCACTGCCCCTGTGATTGTGCATGTATATCACTATCATACAATCATTGAAATTCAGCTGATATTCATCAACAGAGTGATGAATATAGTTTACCATTGTGCTGTGAGTTACTTGTGACGTGAAGTCGACTAACTGTGTGGTGTGTGGTGTATCTCTTTATGGGCCCTAGTGGACTCGCAGTTAGTTGTCAGTCTATAGTTTTTAGAAAAAAAATGGAACTTGAAACTTGGGGGAGTGGCACTGAAGCAACTGTGTTACATCACACTTCTGATTTTGTTGAATAAGCGTAAAATTAATTAAAACTTAGGTAACAGACTGTGTGTTTCAAGTTATGACTATCAGGTGCATGATAGGCCTCCTAAGTTAGATACTCCCTGTTTCAGGCTATGACTGTGAGGTGCATAATAACCCTCCTGATTTCTTCCTTGACGTCATCAATGGAGATTCAACTGCTGTGGCTGCTACACTGGAGTCAAAGACGGGTAAGGAATGTTGATGGAAGGTTTGACCTCTCTCACTCCAACCCTTTTTCCAATTTTGTAATATTCCATCTTCATGAAACCTAGAGTAGGATCAAAAGGGCATTCTTCCCACTCACTTGCATTATATTGGCCTCTGTGTGCAAACATGGGACTAGCTGCTGACATGCTGCCCTGAGACAAAGACAGCACTTAATGTGTCCCACAACTATCCACAAATAGTCCAAAATCATATTAACAGGACTTCCACTTATATGCATACAACATGTGGGTAGTTTAGGCATCATTTGCATAACGTAATATTCCATTAAGCAGCTTATGACTTGGGGTAACTACTTGATAACTAGTGATTATTATTCACTGGGCTTGTAGAGCAGTTTACAAATTTATATCATAAGAACTTATCTGAAATTGGAAAGCCTCCCAAGTGACGACTGTCATGTACCGTGTTACTGCTTTTGGGAATCTGAGTGTAAGGCAGCTAAGCAGGAAATGGTTGATTTCTACTCCCGTCACACAGTTCTGATAATGTAAATGACTTGAAGATGAATTTAGTTTAGTTTTTAGATAGAAAAGTAAGGATACATTATAGTACCATGATAAGCAGGTGAAAATCAATTTTATCTGAGTGTTTTTTAATGACAATATCCAGGGATACGACAAATCATGACATTATGCAACTTAATTAATTTGGGTTTAATGGGATATGATTCGTTTATTGACATTTCATTACAATATCTGGGATGTTCTTAGCTATTATCTGTATTACATTTAGCGGGGTCCACTGTAGTATTGAAAAGAACACTATTGTGTGGGTGTTTTTCATTTCAGTTTGTTTCTTGCACTGACGTCACATGCTTTGAAAGTAAGGCCATAAAACCTATTAAGGGCTTATTAGATTGACCATTAATGAACCGATGAGGTCAGACTGCTGTTATAAACATATTGTTACTATCAATCAAAATAGCAAATGTCAAGAAGTGACTAACAACTTGTTTGAGTAACAAGCCACAAAATTGAAAATTTTATTTTGGCACAGTGAAAGTTAATGAATGTCATCTGTTTTTGAGAATGCTTGAATTTTGTTTTTTGTCTTCTCAAAATTCAGAAAAAGGGTTAAGAAGTGGTTGTCTTCAGCAACTCGTTTATATTTGGTTTGGTTTTATGCGCCCACGTATACATAATATGGGTGCATATTGATGTCATCTCCGCCTGAGCAAATTTGGCAAATGGATGTCTATTAAGGAGATGACGATGCCGTCCTATTTTCAGACTGATTTGACACAGTCTGCGCTCCTAGTGGCTATTTAAAAATTTCTTAGTCGTTTTTTGGCCTCTGCCTCTCCATTTGCCAAATTGCTTGAAGAATTATGAAAATGAAAAGCTATGCCCATTTTTAGTATATGTGAGTGTTGTTTGGCGTCCATCTCTCCATCTGCCGAATTGCACATAAGACTGTTATGAAAATTTGCAGATGCCATTAAATTTTTTCATCAAATAGTATGGAGTTCTGACATTAGTTATGCTGTCATGTGTATTTGTCATAATAGTTTTGGAAACGTGAACACTCATTTCATTTATGATGAATTATACACAAGTCCACTATTTTGAATTGGTCATGTGTCCTGTGTGTGCACAGTGGTGTGGTGGAGAACTACCCAAAGTTAGAATAAGCAAGCCAATTTTTATTGGCATTGAAATGGATTTTCTTTTAAAATAATCAAGTAAATGCCAAAAACAACCTTTGACATTTATGCCATCAGTCAGATGATTCACAAAGTTGATTTTATCTCTTAGATCTTGGCTTTGCCAATCAGCCGATGTCCGGGTGATTTGTAATAATGATAACTTGCAATTGAAATGATATCAAGGCTTTAGTAGAAATAATTTAAAACCTTGTAATACTTAATGTCGAGACCTACAAACAGTGGCAGTAAAATACTCATACTAAGGTGGACTTCTTGAAAACATGGCCGCCCGTGCAAGTACCGGATTTTACCAACAACAATGGCATCTTACAATGCACTTCAAAAAGGAAAAATAGTTTGTAACAGCCCAGAATATTTTGAATGGCATTATTGCAAACTTTTGGCAATCCAGTTGATATCTTTCAAAAATATTGCTTTAACAGGCCTTACTCTCATGTCCAGTTGTAATGCACATGATTTTGTTTGTTTACTGGACGTGTTTATTGATTGGTGAATGACTTATATTTCTACATTTTAGCTTCCAATGGAACATCAGAGAAAGGCACTGAAGGTGATACAGATCTATCCCTGCAGTTGAGAGAACATTATGTTAAGTCACCCTGGCACGACAGGTAAAACTTTCCTATCAGCCTTGAGAAAGAATCTCAGTACCTGAGTCTGGTTACGTATAGATTAAACGCTGCGTTACATCAATGATGTTGTAGTTATGCAGCCCAGTGCTATTGTAGAATAATGCGCTTGATGTTGTGTAACGATCAATCTTATCCATCACGGCCAGGTAGCGTAATACTTTAAAACTTATCCACAGTATAAATTTGTTTTTCACATGGCATCATGATGATTTGATGTCATAGTTGCTACCAGTGTATAATTTTATGCAACTGTGCCCAGATAAGGTTTGAAGTTTCATGCAACTTAGCGTTTAAAAATGTGCTAAATATTTATAATCATGTACGTTTGATGTTAATGTGAATTTTACATTTCTGTGTCTCAACAGAATTTGCGTTTTTTGGAAGGTCACATAATCAAGATGCAATTATAATAATGTAATTTATATCAATTCTCAAATTATTGTAAAATGTGTTTGTCGCTATAATAAATGTGAACATTATGTCATACAGATAAAGTCATTGATTATATGAAGCTTACAACTGAAGTGAAATGTTACAAATACATTGATGAAGTTTTGGGGCCCGTTTCAAGAAACTGACTGGTGTTCATTTTTGACTTAAGTCTAAGATTTGTCTCAACTTTTTATTTTTGAAACTTCCACATCCAGTAAGTTCACTTTCTTGAAACGGACTTTAGACAAATTTAATAATTAACTTACAATTGACTTAAATTTAAGATTTGTCTGAGCTAAGTCAGTTGTCTTGGAACCGGCCCCTGATCCTTAGTGTATGCAATGGTACAGCCAATCACATGTTAAATGTGTTTCATCCCATGTATATGGAGCTTGGGCTTGTATACAATTTGTGACTGAACTTTCACTTAATGTTGAGGTTAATCCTATTTTTTACTTTAAGTGACAGCTCTCTTGGGCCTTATTTTGCTTTGTTTGTGTATAAAGCTCTTAGTAATTCTTGTCCGAGTCTATTGTTTCTCTGTAAGTAGAAGATGAACTGAATCATTTCATTTCATTAGCATTGAAGGATTATTGGATCCAATCTACAAAGACTATCAAGATCATCTTGACAGTGGAATACATATAAAGAAGGCCAGAGTGGTGTATCCTACTAGTTTTCTTACTCAGGTAAGCAATCAAAATATTGTCTAAAGACTAGGTGTTCCAAGTTTATGAAGATTTGGGTAATATTCCTGTATTTATGATATCATACAGGAGTTAAATTTTTATCTTGTTTCAGGATAATTCTGGTTACTGGAATTAGTGCAAACAGTTCCCTCAATGCTCTGTGTCTGTTTATATGCTCATGTATGTACTTTTTTAGCCAGAATTTGACATGTCTACCTTTTTTAGTGTTTCACCGTATGACCAGTGTCAGTGAGTGTCTGATTAAACCAAGGTTTTATGAGCATGCGCTAGTTCCATTGATTTCAGGGGATTTGACCACTGGAATGCCTCCTGGTGGCGGTTTGTTCTCGACAAATGACTTTTTAAAATTAATGATGTTTTGAGAAGAACATTTCTGGATGATATCTAAAGAACTTATTGATGGATTTCAATGAAACTTGACAATGAGGTATATGATGACAGTGTGCTGGCACCATTCAATTTTCGGGCAGGTTTGATTACCGCAGCATCTCCTAATGGCCCTTTGATACATGTTGTTTGCGGAGCACCAGTGTTGTTCCACTTGAAATTGTGTTGTTTTTCCAGTGTTATCACGTGTCTGGGCGAGCTGTCAAAAATCTTGCTAGAAACCCACAAACGTCTGTTATGCAGGTTTGTCTGTTAACTACATATCTTACATTTGCTAGAGCATTCATAATGCAATGGTTGTGCTTACTGTTTGTTTCCACTGTTTCCTTTATAGACTGAGGTTATCTGTGTAGCAAATAATGTAGAGAAATCGGTAATTGCCTTTTCAACGCCGGGAATTAATTAACCATGCACATTAAAGAGAGTATTGCAACTTGTCTATTACATCAGTGAGCTTCTAAAGATGATTGTGTAAATTTCTGTTTTGGTAATTGCTTGTGTTGTGCTTATTAATTATGTACTAGGAAAATGGCCAAATTTGGCAAACCTCACAACTTCATATCTCAGAAATGGCTCATCAAATTCATACGAAACTTCCATATACCATGATCGGTTATGCACTGTTCTTAAAAAGCCTGTTAGGAATTGTTTTGAAATGTTTCTACTTTTGCGTGAGAGACTCAAGAAGGGATTTTTATGATTTTTATAAAAAACATTTGTATCGAACAAAATTTGGTCATATAGTTATTGATATCTTTGTTTAACTAAATTTTACTAAAAAGACATCGTCACATGATCCAGATACTAAGAGATTGATATAACGCGAGGAATCAAATTCCACAGGATTTCTACTTTCAGAGATTATATTTTTATTGAATGAGTCGAAATCTGTAACAAGTAAGTAGTTTTGTGGATATTTGGCTAATACACCGACAAGTCAAAAAGTCCTCAGTTATTGCACATAATTCAGTTCGCCGCTTTACCCAGGTTACAATTCAATCAGATGTCTTAGACAATTGACCCGGCTGAACCGGTAGAGTGAATCAAGTGCAGTCGAATGTCTCACTGTGTGCTCAGTTGAAAACGGAAAATGCTCTGTGTTGATTGTGCTGCGATGTTACTTGTCTTCTACAGCTAATGACCACTCTAATTACGGGTGTGATTATGGGCGCCATCTTCTGGCAGTCTGACTTGTCTGTAAAGTCTGGGATCCAAAACAGGTTAGTTTCCTTAACATCAAATGAAATGAAAAGCTGTCAACACATCTGTCTCTTAATGCTGTTGCAAAAATATGATCTTCAATAGTCAGTGCTCGTGATCGTCAAACTTAACTCAGTTCCTTAAATTACCTGAGATTAAAAGTAACTCAGATTGAGTGATTTCTCATGTACTGGAGACCACTAAAATATGCTGAACCTAAAATAATCAACATGTTGACTATCTCCAGTTTTCCAAGTTGTGCTCAAAAAAGTGTGATCATCAATATTCTCTGAGTGAAACATTGCGCACATGTTGGAAAATTACTTGGCAAAAGAAGGTTTAATGATCTTGACTATGTAGTCACTTGTTAAAACCAGATAAATGATGGGGTTTTTTGCACTTTACTATATGCAATAACATGCAAATCTTACTTTACTTCGGAGTGTCTTCTCAAATCACTCAGTGGCTTCAACGTTCTTGTAGATTATAGGAATAGAGTCCTTCCACAGATTGGAATGTAATTATGAGACCGATTTTTTAAAGTATAATTACTGATTTGATTTTTAGCCAGGTAAATGGCGAAATGCCACTTTTTGTTAAGTTCCACTCGGAACAATGTCTGTGTTGGCCATTTTTGTCAAGATTCATTATTTTTATTTACAAGAATTGTTTTCTTTTTCAGAATTGGGTCTTTGTTTTTCATATCCACAAACTTATTGTTTGGAAATCTGTCTGCTATTGAGTTGTTCCTCAAAGAACGTGTTATATTCATGTGAGTACTTGCATTCTTCTGTTAATTTATCATTTAATAAATTAAAGTTTTACATTCATTATTTAATAGTCTTTTTTTATACTTCCATCTTTGAAGAGACTACTTTTGTTTATGATAAGGATAGCGCTTCGGTGAAGATATCTGACATCCGTCCATACCAGATGCTGGTTGTTGCTTCAGCTCCACTTGTTTTGTTTGTACACTCAGATAACTCAAAGCTTTACGAAATAGAATATTTTCTGACAAAAATGAAACCCTTCATATTAATTACTTGTTCGTATTTGAAATAGTTCTTTTTATTTATGAAATGAGTCAGAGTCATTAATGGTTTTGTTAGTGTGAGGACAATTTCGTAACACCATCATGGAATTTTTATACTATGTCTGTATTATATTTCATGGCAAAATGTGTTGATTAAAATGGTAAAACTCATAATAACCTTCCTTTTCATGCACTCACATATACACAGTGTGAGTGCGTATTGCCATCATCTGTGTCTGGGCGGCACGCGTCTGCTGCTGTATCTCTTAAACTGCTTCCAGAATCTTCATGAAATTCAGCAGGTGTGTTCCTATGAAGCTGCAACAGATGACGTTGATTTTTCCGACGGATCTGACAACTTGTGTACTGTGTTCTTTTACGAAATTTGGCAAATATATTTCTGTTAAGATGCCTGTAGCAACTCTCCCGCCCNNNNCCCCCCCCCAGTTTTGTATGGGTTGAACATAGTCCGCACATCCTAGTTGCCATTTTTATTATAATTTTTATAATTTAAGCATGCATCCCTCTATTAGCCAAACTGCTCGAAGGGGTATTGTGAAATTTGGCAGGTGCAATAGCACACAGTTAACATTGATTTTCTGACGGGTCTCAAAATTCTGGCACCCCCTGATGCAGGAATTAATTGACTAATTGTTGCTATGAGTGCATTGATCTAGACACCCTCAAGTTTATGTACCTATTTGGAGGACCTATGGGACATGTTAGTTTTTTGTCCTTCTTCACTTCCCATTTGAATGAGCCTCTTGGCCTGAGCTAAGCAATGATGCTGTGGCAGAGAAATTATTTCTGTGCCAATGATGTGAGAACACACTTCTAAATTATCCCTGTTGGTGGCAATTTTGTCTTTGTCCCTCCCTCAATATCTAGTACCAAGGATGTTGATGGATCAATATGAAATTTGGTTTGTATTTTCCTATTGAGGAGACCATAACTGGTGCTGACCCCTGGACGAGTCAAACTACTGTGACATACCCTAGTGGCAATTAAGTTATTCCTTGCATATGCCTCAATATCTGCCAAGTTAACAAATCTTCATGGAAATTGGCAAATAAGTGTGTATGAATGAGGTGATTGACACCGGTCCATTTTTGATGGATGTGGTTCTATTCTGCACCCATTAGTGGCAATCTTTTTTTTTTTTTGCGTCCAAATCCGTATTTGCCGAACCATTTGAAGACTTGTCATGAAAATTGAAACATTGAAGGGAGTGTCACATTTTTGGACATCTATAGTGGCATCCCCTAGTGGCAATTCTAATGTCTTTGTATCACTTTCTATGAAGTTCTTTGCTGGATCTTTACGAAATTTGACATGTGTGATCATGCTGAGGAGAGTATAGCTGTCATTAATTTTTAAATAGTTCCAACTATTGTGGCGCCCCATAGTGGCACTATTTTGTGCCTGCCTTAGTACGTACAAAGTTTTTTGATGGATCTTCTGTCATTAAGGGGCAACATGACTGATGTTGATTTCTAGACAAGTCTGACTACTGTGGTGCTCCCTTGTGGCAATTTGAGTTTTCTTCTTGTCTGCCTCAATATCTGTAGTGTTCTTTCATGGTTCTTCATGAGATTTGATATTTAGGTTTCTATTGCGGAAAACTAGGTTGGTATTGATTTTTGAACCCTGGTGGTAAAATGTCAGTTGTTTCTGCCTTAATTACCAATCTTGCGATGGATCCTCGTGAAACTTGACTTATGTGTTCTTAATGAGGAGAACACGTCAATTGGATGTTGATTGTGCAAATGGTTCCAGCTGTGGTGAAGATATTTTAGAAATAAGCACCCCTTAATGTTCAAGAACATACCAAGAGTGCATAGCTTTTGTTGCTCGTATTGACTAAATGTTGCTTTGAAAGAACATGAACAGTCTAACAGATGTATTCTGCTTCTGCACTGAGAACATAGGGCTTGTTTCATGAAGTAAATCAAAATTAATTTTCAAAACATCCTCTTGTATGTTCTGTGGAACTGTTATCACCAAGGTAATTAACTTAATGCTTTTATTAATTGTTAACAAAATTAACAATCTGTTGAAATATGACAAGCTTCCTTTTCTTGCTGCTTTTTTATTCTAGGGCATAATTCTGGACAATGCTCTTGTGAACGAAAAGCGTTCCGCATTCAAAAGATAATGATGCGAATTAAATCCTAACATCTATGTTTAAAATTTGTGTTTGGTTTCATCTCCAGTTATGTCGCAACATGAATTCTTTGCAGCCATGAGAATGCCAGTGGTTTCTATCGCGTGTCTGCCTACTTCATTGCCAAGTTGTTCTGCGACATCATCCCTAACAGAGCCATTCCCACATCTCTCTTGGCAGTGGTCACGTACTTCATGATAGGTAGTTACTTATTATTATTTATTAAGTCCTTGTTACATAAGGCAATTTGCAGTTAACATGACTTAGGTCTTTGGTTTGTTAGTGTAAACAGAAGTACATCTGGCCTGGAGGTGTAGAATAATATAAATGACCTTTGCATATTAAATGTTAAGTACAATTTGCATGTCACTTTTTTGTCATGATTGTTGATGTAATGTGCATTGTGCATGTTGAGCTTAGTGCAATGGGTTGGTAGTATTTTCTCCTAAATGTTACCTCATTGATATTGCAAAATCTGTTGGATATGAATGTAGAGCTGGCTGTACCTGTTCTGCCATAGTGATTTACTGCAGCTTGAGTCTGTGTTGACATGTGCATGAAATGTGGTCACTACTACCTGCAGGCTTTCAAGTGGACGTTGGCAAGTTCTTCTTCTTCCTTCTCAGCCTGTTGACCACCACACTGTCCGCCTCTAGCCTGGCCTTTGCCATCAGTGCCAGTGTCAACCTGCCATCTGTTGCCAACCTGTTTATCAGTCTGTGTTATGTCTTTATGATGGTGAGCCTTAAGATTGCAATACGTGTAGAAATGCATTGACTTTCTTTTCGTGAGAAAACGGATTTCCGCATTGCTTTATCATCATGCTACATGAGTTAAAATTCAAAGAATGTGCATGATGAATATTTTTGTACACCTACATATTTTTAGTGGCATGTCCCGTAGTGGCACTTACATGCCTGTGGAATGGAGACGTCATGTGATGACTAAATCAATCTAAGAAAAACACGTTTCAGGACGCCTTTAACTTAACTGTCTGTTTGTATTATCTTAAGTACTTGGAGTTTCGAAAATGACTGCAGTCTTCCCTTGATGTGCGAAGTCTTTCTGTTTCAGATATTTAGTGGACTACTTGTGAACTTGGACTCGGTTGGTCCATGGCTGCACTGGTTACAATACTTCAGTATTGTCAAGTATTCTTTGTCGGTATGTAGGATTTTTTTAATTATAAACATATTTACCATGTTTTATTTTAAAAATAGCTGACAGTAATTTAGTGCACAACACTTGCTTGCATGAAGTCAACTTCTATGTAGTAATGTTAGGCTGAACAATAGGGGAAAGTGGTGTAGTTGAAATTGAAAAGTATTCCAAGGCCCAATTGAGATCATATTTAGGCCCGTATAAGTCAACTTTTCAGCCAACTGTCATTTTAGTGGCTCGGAATTTTCCTCTTTTAAGAGGTTTTCCTCTTTTTTGGTTTGGATTTCCTCTTATCTGATTTCCAGTTTCCTCTTTTTTTATCATTATTTTGACTTATTTCCTGCAAAAAGGTTTGTTTTAGTTAAACTTTATAACACAAGAAGTATATTTTCTATCACACAAGCTTATTTATTTGTGGAATACTTCACCTGGAAAAATTTCCTCTTCTTTCATCATCGGTCATTCCAAGCCCTGCATTCTCTGCAGTTCGTGTTCTCAAAAGTTTCTTCATCCTGTTAGATTTTCTTGTATATCTCCTTGACAGTTCTTCGTACAAAGGTTAATGAACACTGCGCTAATTTTTAAAATTATTATTATCAGTGATTCTGATTATTCTAGGCTTTGAGTATCAACGAGCTGAAAGAGCTCAAGTTTTGTGGGACAACTTCGAACGCAACTTTGTCTCTTGCCACTGGTCAGACTTGGTAAGTCTCCTTGATTTGAATGTTGATATCTTTCTGTCACAAAGAACTGTAACAAGCTGAACTCACTAGTTCATATAACAAAATATTCCCTGTGGGGAGGTGATAAACGTTTGGTGTGCTCATTTTAAGATTTTTCTGGAAGTCATTGATAGTGAGAGGAAGTCAACATTTTGGATACGTCATAAAGTTTATTTGTTCACACACAACCAGTTTTATTTCTTGTCCGATTAACATGTCATTTTCACACAGTGGGTGTCTCACCAAAGGCTTGAGTCCTGTCATTTTTTGTTGGAAACAGACGAAAAGCAGTGCTGGGGTGGTCTTTTTTATCTTTGTCTTTAGAGACCATACCTCTCTGGATGAATCTTTGTGAGAAGTCTTGGGTGATTAGATCTTGTCAAGATTTGCAAGAAGTATGGTATCCGTTACTCTCTATAACTTACGGTTCTCTAATGATTTGTCATTTTCTTATGACTATTCTATTGTTGACTGAACCTTCCTCACTTTCTTATTGATTGGCCCATGTTGTAGGCCATCTAATTGACATGAATTTTACACATAATTGTTGCCCACCATCTCACATTCAGCGTTTGTTGCACAAGTCCTGTCTCCAGGCTGTCGGTCAATGTCATTGGCAAAGTCATCCTTCTGTCATCGGTGTCAGCACGTGTGGGGTGACGTAATTAGAAGTGTCCTTTTAAGCAGTGCTTGCGTCAGCGTCCATATCTTTGGTGTTATTAACTTCATGATTGTGATTGGTTTCTTAGTTGTCAATCAGTGTCACCTACAGTGTTGGCACAGGTGGTGTACTTTACACATCAGCATTGTCTTCATTGTTGTCACCTCATACCATAATGTTGTCACCTCGTACCATAATGTTGTCACCTCGTACCATAATGTTGTCACCTCGTACCATAATGTTGTCACCTCATACCATAATCATCATCAACTGTAGTATTATTATTGCCAACATTGCCATTGTTGTTGACTCGTCAGTTATGTGTTATTGTGTGTTATTTTTATTTATGCCTTATGGTATAATCTCTCCAATTTAGGACACAGTGTGGCAGAGGTGTGAAATTTCATTTTCGCATTTGTTCCATGGAAGATATCCAGCGCCATGTTCATGGTTTTCCACGTTCATGCTCTCTATCATAGCTACTAATGGAAAATGTTTTGAGAAATTGTAATTTTCAGCAATGCCAGAAAAATGGAAAGTTCAATGTTAGCTATTTTATTTTTGTTGGAAGTTGATGAGATTTTGCCGTAGTTATTGTTGGCATTAAAATCAATATCCTTGGTCATTGCAGCACTCTTGGTACTGATTACTTAGACCTACAAGGAATTGTTCACACTACAATGTGGGACTTGTGGGTGAATATTGTAGCCCAGGTGTGTATTACAGTGATCTGTATGACCCTGACTTATATACAGTTGAGACGGATAAAGAAGATAAAGTAACCATGGGAGCAGTTAGGACCACAAATTGCCTGTTGTGGTTTTATAATGAGCATCTCTTCAACATTGAGACAACAAGCTGGCTATTGACTGAGGGGTTCATTATAATGATTATTTCGTCAACGTTGAAGCAACAAGCTGGTTACGTTGAGTATCTCATAAACGTTTGGACAACAAGCTGGCTATTGACTGGTGGTTTTATAATGAGTATCTCATCAACGTTACGACAACTAGCTGACTATTGACTGCGGGTTTATAACAAGTATCTTGTCAAGGTTGAGACACCAAGTTGGCTACTGACTGAGTTTTTCATATTGAGTACCACATCAAATTTGTAAACTTGTAGATGCTTGTTGGCAACAAGAAAAAAAATCATGTCAGATTGGCCTCATGATTTGTTGTTTTGTAACAATTTCATTCGTTTATATCAGATAGAATTTGTTGATTTCTTTATTTTCTTCATTGATTTGATAAGTTTTAATCTATTAGTAAAGTATCCTTTAGGTGCTTATTAATCATGCATTATTAGAAATCATATTGCTTTATGCACAAAACAAACAAGTCACGTTGTTAGTCATGTACTGTTAATTGACTCTTGAAGCATCAACATTGTATCACGTAACATGATAGTATTTGCTATTTTCGAAGTCTATTTTTACAATTGGTGTTTATTGAAGAGTATTTCATTTTGATATAAAAAAGTGTAGCTGTAACTTTTAAGCAACATTAAACCCGTGCTTTTTGTCAAAAAAAGAAGTTTGATTTAGACCATTTAGCATTATGAAGTTAGTCTTGTCTTGTTCGTTATTCAGTTTAAAAGTGATCTCAGGGCTCGGAATAATGGGCAGTTCGTTATTTACTTAGACCAAGCTCATAAATTTTCCGGTCATGGCAGGACCGGAAATTTTGACCTTGGTCTGATGAAGTGACAGACTGTCAATTCTTTCTAAGTCTCGGCATCACTTCCTGTTTGACCGAGGAACAATTTGAAACCAATTTCATTACGGTAAGTTGTTAGTTTTTGTGATGGAAGGCATAGCCACTTAAGGGTTAAGGGTTAAAACCAAGTTAATAGGGTTCACTCACCCGAAGAATCGAGAAAAGAGATCTTGAGCATGTTACTGGGGGCTAGATTTGAGGAGGTTGAGATCTTTCAGTTACGTTGCCATTGATATTTATAGGAAATGTGTATGCTCATGTTTGTTGATTCATTGTAAGTATTGTTGTTCAGTCATATATTTTAATTAATAGCAAGTGTTATTAACAGTTATCAGTCATTCAAAGTAATTGCTTTTTGCATGTTATTGACTATCTTAGTTTTGGATATCATTTAAAGGAGATGGGTAATTCTTATACTATTAAAATCAAGACAATCAGCAGTTATGTTGCTTTTTTCTGTTGATCAGGTAGGCTTAATACAGTACATACTGGCTTATTGCACCTTACTCTTGAATATTCTCAGATTTTTGTACGATGGAAAATAAGAGTCTCTTTGTGTGGGTATATGTTTTGTACTGGGTTATCTAAAGACACCTTACTCGAACATTCTCAGACGTTTGTATGATGGAAAATAAGAGTCTCTTTGTGTGGGTATATGTTTTGTACTGAGTTATCTAAAGACACCTTCCTCTTAAACAGTCTCAGTCTTTTGTATGATGCAAGAGGAAGGTAGAATCTCTATAGGTGTGGTTTATGTTTCTGTGTGAGAAGGTGCAACTGCTGTGTAATTACCAGTTGTCATATAATAGGTGCCATTGTCATTCATGTAGTTTGAACACCTTCATCAGTGTTGTGAATACTGTTTTCGTATTCACTTCATTGTGTTTATAATATTAGTAAAAAACTTTACTTAGGGGTTAACGGTGAATCTATTGAATGTAAACTCCTTTTTATTGCTGAGGATACTAATTCAAAAAATAAACTTTTAAGTTCTTTAACCTAGTGTTCGTTGTAGTAACTGTTCCATTGCAAAGAGCGTGCAAAGTGGTGGGACACTTTCACGTGAGATTGGATACTAGTGGCCTCTATAGGAGGAGGAGGCAATTTAACTTTTGTGAACATATCAACATCTACTTTAATTATATAGGCTGTAAAAGGGTCGTGTTACGATGTCAATTTGTTCCTCTATGCCAAAGAAGAAGTAACCCCAGGCACAATGGGAGTCTTACTTATTGGTCGCTTGTTACCAGTCTCCATTACTTTCCCTTTGGCAGGAAATTTAAAATTTTAAGTTGTGATAGGAAAGCTTAGGATTTACACCAAAATTCAACAGAATGGAGTCATCGCACAACATCCGAGTTGTGAATGATTTCACTCCATTTCACTGTCATATCCCACCTCTTGACTGTGTATCTTGGTGAAGCAATAAATTGTTTAAAAATGCTTATTTTAAATCCCTTTTAGCATCTAATGCGCCGTATTCTTTAAAGGCCACTAATAAACGAATCTTGACTGTTCAGTTCGAAAAAACATGTTTAACTTCTGAAGACCAATTACATACGCAAATGACTTTATGCACTGGGTAAGTTAAAGGGAGCGACTTCCCTTTTCACCCTTTTCACGTTTACCATCAACAATCCCAGTAGCCTAATTTCCGGACATGCGATTCGGTTGCAACTCCGCTATTGAATTGCCATCCCATATCACCGTTAACCACGTGGTTTGAAGAATATTAATGGACACCAAGGTAAAACCTCACAGCTCTATTTTCTATATCATTTTTTACCAGATTACCCGCTGGCTGTATAGAATTCGCAGATTCTGCTATCATAATGATATCCTCAGCATAAAAACGACACAGAGCTATTTAAATATTCAACCTATGCACCTATGTTGCTAACTTATTACATCGTTCATAATTGTGAGAGAAATATTTTCCCGTTGTCTAACGCCATTGTTTGTTTCTTGGGAACCACTCAGTAGAGCGATACACATGTCAAGCGATTTTGAAAGAACTAACTTAACAATATCATGAAATTAACTACCATAAATTAAATCATTCCCAGAACTTAGTATTTACGTTAATTTCTATCCGTCCAGTCAAAAGCCTTTTGAATGTCGAGAAATGCTGTACAGCACGGTTTCTAATAATAGACGTTTAAGCAAAAATACGATCAATACCAGCTCCACTCCTACGGAAGCCATTTTGTTCGTTAGCATAGCAAACTTTAAAAATTGGTTATTTATTACACAACTGAATAATTTCATAGACACAATGCGGTAATATTCTCGGATCGCATGAACTTTTCTTTGGAGTAACTAAAGCAGGGGCGGATCCAGGATTTTGAGTTGGGGGGCACGTCTGACTCAGATATTTGCACCCCGAACTGCCAAATGGAATCTGGGAGAAATTTTAGGGGGGTGGGCCCCCTCTAAATCCGTCAATGGTAAGTGTAATCACAAAATTCCCCCTAGTTCATTGAGTGATACCTCTGTCAAAACATTTGAAATAATCGTGTAGGTATCTTTATAGAATTTTCGTTTTTAAATGTTTTGTAGGGTATATTCTGGGTTCCTACAGCTTTGTTAGAGTTTGGCTTCAAAACAGTCTTTTCCACCCCAGATTACAGTACATCGCAACTCAAAACTGGATCGTGATGCTTTCCAAACCGGGTTTTCACTGTAATATTGGGCTGTACAATAGATCATTAAACACTTCAGATGTGGTATCAGAATTAAGATTTAATAAGTCATGAAAAGTTTCTATTTATTGCGTGCTTTTGAATATCAAATACAACTTTTTCTTTTAAATTATTAACCTCCGGGGTTTTTTTTATACTTAGTCTTAGGTTCTAAATTATTGATCACAGAAATTTCGGGTTCTCTGTTTTCTAGTGTTCAATTTTATCACTGTTGTATTTCCATTGTATAAAATAACACTCAGGCAAATAGTACCATAATAGCGTCCAGGTTCGTAAAACTTAGGTAACCAACATTTCTCTGCATAACCTCTCTATTTTTGTCTCAGCGTGAAAATCACGAAATTAAACAATGTCACTTTTACAATCCACCATCAGGGCCCAGTCGCATAAAAATTATACACCGTATAGCAACAATGACGTCGCATTATCACGCGCCATATTGTTACATTGAACAATGCACCTGACGTCTTGCAACAATCAAACTTATCCAGCGGATAATTTTATGCAATCCAGCCCAGATGAATGAAATTGATCAAACGTCGGAAATCGCAAAAGACATAAGGTATTTAGATTTCCTCGCACAGAAGGGGTATATTCTATCATCATATCAATTTTAAAAGTTCACCACTCTCTGCTTGTAAATCATGGTTTCAACAACGAAATCTCGAGGTAGTTTGGATGAAAACTCATGGCAATTAAATTTTATGTGTGTTTCTACGTCAAAGTTTTCCTTCAATTTCGTAATAGTATAATTTTCTCTTATTGTGAATATCTGTATACCAAAACTTGTTCCTTCGCGAATTACACCCTCGTTTAGCCAGACTTCGTGGAAACCCTATTTCGATCAGTTGTTCTAACTGTCGATACCCAATTATACTTAGTGGACTTGCCAAAACTATTTAATTTATAGAGCATGCCATCAGCTGTTAGCGTGTATTTTTCAGATGACATCTTTAGAATTTTAAACCAGGATTTAATCAAAGTAATACAATATGTATTATACAGAGGAGAACCTCCCATGTTCACTTAAAATTGCAGCATTAGATCAGGCGGTTCCTACTCCAAGAACCATTTTACAAAAACGTAAATGCATTTTCAGTGTTCCATACACCTCCATATTTCAGAGCATAACACAATGACGGGTATATGAGATTTTCATATAATTCAAAAGGGAATCACGACATTGGAAAACTTTTGCATCGTTGATGAACCTATCGATGACAGCCAGTAAACTAGAGACTTGTCTAGCAAGGTTTGTTGTCGCTGTAGTCCACGCCTTGATAGTAACCACGAGTCCCAAATTCTTATAGTATAGCTAACCACTTTCACATAATCCTTGTTAAAGAATTATCTTTCGTAGTTTCGCGATGGACCTCCATCTCTAAATACAATACTGTTGTTTTTTAAGGTTTACTGGCGTACTGTACGCCATACAATAGCTATTGAGACAATTCAACAATCTCTGCAGATTCACTGGAGTACTCGTGCACAACAACATATCGTCTGTATACAGTAATGAATGAATATCTGAAATGTCACCTGTCACAAAAAATACCTCGTATATTAGTGTGGTCCAAAAAACATTCAAGTACATGGAAAATAAAAAGGACTTATACGCTCCTGTCAGTTATGTTCCTATTTTGCAATAAAAAAGTTTCATGTAACCGCCCTCAAATTGGTTTTCTTCCATTGCGGGCTATTCGTCAGCCAAGTACTTGGTTACACGAAACTTTTGAAAATGTCCCCCCCCCCTTTTTGACCCTTCGTCTATAGCTGAACCGTTTTCAACAACGGCGGTATGACCTTTTGATTGGTTGAAAGTCCTCACATTTATTTTAGATCCTGTGAAAAAGCGACCCGGGGTCATTTTTCAATGTCGAGATGGAAACAATTTTGATCATTTTTACTGCGCCAAACTTTTATGTAACACCCAGGCTTTCGGGTAACTTCCTAAAACACTGTAGTAGCTTTCAATCCATAATTGTTGTATAAATTTATTCAAAAAGTAATTTGAAGTGCTTTGTAATCGAAAAAGTAAAAGTCAGGTGTCGTTGGACACTGCGAAGTGCGTTATTACTTTAAACAAGTAGAATGCCGTGTCTGTGAGTCAAATATGACGTAGGCGGTCATGATTTCCGAAAATCCTAGAATTTAGCAACTGACTGACGGTGGACTGGTACATGACAGAGCGTGTCTGATACAGAATAACGAAAAGAAAAGATGGCTAAACCAGACATACATGCACTTGACTTACATATCCTATATTTAGGTACAGAACTTGAACAATAGCGACATTTATTTTACTATGCATGCCTAGTTCTCCACCCGCGCTGTAGACCAACATTGTTAAATCAATTAAGGAGAAATCCAATACTCAGCTTTGAAATTATGCGTTCAGACTCATTATAATACTTCGATATAGTGAGCTGAACTAATGCCGCATTTAGTCTTGGTCACGAGGAATCTCTATCGATTTTAGTGTCGTCATAAGCGACGTTTCTCGCATGTGTATAGATTTAGTAGACCTCGGGAGTATAAATATCAATACTAGTGCAAGGCACTAGCATAAGGCAATATTTGTGTTACCCATTACAGAAGTCAAGTAAAGATCCTTGAATGGCATGCATGGGTTATGGCGCTCTGTAGAAGCGGATTCTGAAAGAATTCATTGACAAGCGTACAAATTTTCGGTGGCACCGCTTTGCGTTATCAAGTGTGACCATGTCGACTATCAGTAAAGCGTACGCTGAACTTACAAGTGGAATCAAGCGGCTTGGGATGTATAAAAGCAGCAAGCAAGAAACGCCTCCCGTAAGTAGTCCATCAAAAACCGGCGCATCTCTCCTGCCTTCACCGTGTAGTGGCGCTGGAAAAGTATACGGTACCATCACTGGAATTTTGAAGAAACCCACGACAAAGCAGAGGACCAGAGACATTCCGATCACTAGCAAACCAAACACAGTAGAAGAATTATTCATGGATGGAAATTTCCTCAAATATTTTTTCATGTTTTTTCAAGCTTGCGAACGCTGTGTGTTGACGCAGGTGTGCAAGAGATGGCGGGACGTGTTGTACAACTCGTGCTTCTGGGTAGGCCTGACGCCGGTGTTAAACTGCAAGACTTGGGAAGGTAACGGCGAAGGTCGCATTATGTTTTACCAAAGCTTAGAGAAAAGAGGGTTTGATTCTATTTCTCTCTTTGGTGCTGGGGATGGTGACATAGACGACATGCTGGTCAATTTCCCACACTGCCGGAAACTTATTCGTTCGCTATCTCTAAGATGCTCAAGTGTCTCGGACAACACACTGGAAACTGCTTTGGAAAAAATGGAATGTGTCTATCGCTTGGAGCTCTCAGGATGTAACGAAATAACTGAAGGAGGTCTATGGTCTTTTCTTAACCCCAAGATCGTATGTCTTAGTATAACTGACTGCATCAACATTGCAGACGACACTGTTGGTGCCATTTCTCAAATGCTGCCCTCTTTGCACGAGCTCACCCTACAAGCATATCACGTGACAGACACGGCGTTGTCTTTTTTCAGTACCAAACAGAGTTACACTTTGGGCGCTCTACGGCTACACTCCTGCTGGGAGATCACGAATCACGGGATTGTTAATCTCGTCCATTGTCTGCCAAATATCACAACACTGAGTTTGTCTGGTTGTAGTAAGATTTCTGACGATGGCGTAGAACTGCTTGCCGAAAATCTTCGTAAGCTTCGTTCTCTTGATCTTTCGTGGTGTCCCAAAGTGTCAGATGTTGGTCTCGAGAGCATCGCGTGTGATCTGGGACAGTTAGAAGAGCTGACACTTGACAGGTGATTATGCAATTTTTTCTTGGTCAAACACTTTGACTTCTCATTTTAGCCCAGATTGAAGGTAGCAAGCCAATAGCATTTCGAAAAGTTTCATGAAAGAGAACCGTTATGCCAGTTTGTATTCATGAGTTATTTCAAAATTCATCCTACATACTATTGTCTAATGCAGCAGGATTCAGTGTCTTCAAAAATGCCGATCAATATGCGTCACCGACATAGGTCAGTATTGTGAATGTTTTAACATAGTGCGTAATTAATGAGGCTGTCATTTGGAAACAACTTAATTTATCTAACGAATAATGTACTACGTCGCTGAAAGTGACCTTCATCCTCTCGTTTATGATCTCCAATGTATTTGTTTAAATAGACTAAGAGCGTTTAAGCCTGAGGAGTTCTCCAACATCAGCACAACGTAACCCGGACGTTCAGTACCAAAGCCTGGCCCTTTCTGTTTGGTAATTGACAAACTTTGTTAAACATCATTATTGTGTCCATTCAAAATTGATTGGTATGATTCTCAGACCATTTCGCCGATGTGACTCGGTATTTTTTTTTTCAATTTAACCTGCTGTTTTTTACCCGGGTTAGACTAAAAACTCGGGGTTTAGGCTAGTGCATCCAAAATCCGACTCGAAAATTGACCAATTGCAGCGCATGGGTCGAGTAGACATGCATATTCAGAGTCTAAGTCGAGTCTGTTCAGACACTAGATCCTGGGCTCTGGGACCAAGGACTAATCTTCGTGCTCGAAATCGAACTCAAAATTATCGTTGGTTTTTCTCTGTCCTGTGAACTCAGATAAGTTTTCATTCTTCTATCCTCGGGTACACTGATGGGTTTCTGGTCCAAATTCGGACTTGGTGACCCCTAGATTGGAGCAATAAATTCGAGTAAAAACTCGAAAATTCGAGTTCAGCTTCGAACTTATGACTTTAATGATGTGATGGTGTCATCAAGTTCAAACTAGGTTTAGACAGTCATCCACGTAAACCGTAACATACTCAAGCACAGAATTATAGACACTTATCTTGAGTTAAATGTATTAAAGTAGAACGGAAAACGTCAAAAACAATTTTCAGTTCGATTTCGATTACAAAGATGAGACCCCTGGCCCCGGGGTCTATGGTTGTTTTGAAAACTGATGCCGCGACGCGGTACCTCTTTTCTGGTGTTTATTTGAGGCTCAGAAATTGCCTGATATCAGCTAAAGTGGTGTGTCGGTGTTTTGATGTAGTGACCGATACCGACCGGGGGCTCACATTTTCGCCACCTCCTAAAATGCCCATAATGACTTAGCTAAATTTGTGACCAAATTTCTGCCTTACATCTTACGTCACTTTCATGAAACAGAACCTAGAGCCCGGTTGCATAAAAGAGTCCCAAATAGGAACTCACCTTAGTTCCCTGATCTTTTGCAGATTTGTTTCGTTCTTTACTCACGGATGTAATATTTTTGTATCATTTTATCTTTATTATGAGCTTTTCTTTGGCTAATGACATTTTCTAATTATATAATTAAAAGCTGAGCTCTTAATTCAATCAAAATAATTCGGGACTTAAATTAAGGGGCGTTGCATAAAAAGATCCCTACTTATTTTCAATAATATTGAGAATTCAACGTAGACTTCACTCTCGATTTGTATCAAAGTCAGATATTGGCTTAGTAATGCGACTCAAACAGCATTAGAAGGACAATCAGTGTTTTCACAAATACACAGAAGATTTAGGGAACTAAACTGAATTTACTTGGGACTGTTTAATTCATGCAACCGGGCGCAGGGTTCTTAAGACTTAAGATAACAAAGGTTTTGCGCTTCTCCTTCACAATTTCGGAATAAAGGTTTAGCCAAATAATTATGAACACATCGAAGTATAGAAGACACGGTCTGTGATCTATTATATCACTTCCATGTGTTCGGGAAGGCATTCATAAATTGTAACAGAAACTGTGTCACCTAGCGTAGATACTTGGCTTGCTTGTGTTCTCTTAAGTGTGATTTAGTTTGGCAACTTGAATTCTAAATAATTATTTGGAAAAGAATGACTGGGACAGAAGTACTCTGGTATGGAGGCAATTTATTGAAGGACTTGTCGCCGGATTAACTCATTTTTCTGCTGTAGACCAGCTTAACCGTTGTGTTTTCAAGTCAAAACCCGGTGGTGTCAACACACTGGTTGAATGTTATTTGAGTGGATTTCACGGTAGTACCGTCTTGTAACATCGTCCTGAGGCTACGAACGGTCTATTCGTCTGGGTTGACGTCATCACAGTATTTACATGGAACACTAATGTGATAATCTTAGAATAGGGCGGTAACGAACTTCGATTTTGAATCTAAGCAAGTTGGTGTCTTTTAATTACGACCCCTATTGCCTTTGGGAAGCCACATTTTCAAGACCTGTCCTCTTGGCGTTTTGTCGTTTTATTTCAATTGTGTTGCATGCGCGCACCCAGCCTTCGATATGGGGGGGGGTTCGAATTCCCGACGTTGTGGACCATTTGCCAACAAAAGAGCGGGCGGACTAAAAAAAAATGGGGTCACCTCTGTGAATTGCGCGTTTGCGCTTATTTAGTGGACATTTGTCCCATTTTCTCGGACTTTTTGTCTCTCGGGGGCGGTCCTTTTTGCCCACTTTGCCAATTGGGGGGGGGGCTCCTTCGAGCCCCCCCCCAAGCCCTCTGGGTGCGCCCATATGTTGTTGAACTGGTTTCTCAGAGTTTTATTTAAAAGGCTACTTAACCTTGATTTGCCGAGTTCACCTCAAAATGGTTCTGCTGTAGGCTATTGCGTGATTCTTATCTCCCCTAACAGATGAAACCATTACGCAACTAATACACTTCCTTAATTGGGTCAGAAAATGCATTATGTGTTTTGGCGTTGGAGGTCTTTCCCACAGCCGTTAATCACGTTTGCTGATATATTGAAAACTTCAGTGGCCGACTTTCCAAACGTGTCGGGGTATGTGATGCGTACGCAGCAATACTCTGTTTCAAAAATTTAAAAGATTTAGTTGCAGTTACTATCTGTTTACATTCTGACGGACACAAGGTTCTCTTAGGCAAACTACATTTCATGTTTTCGGCTCACAATACTGGCTCTTTTAAGTCGCAAGGTGTTCAGTGAAAACATAACTGCGAAACTGGTGCAAGAGTTATTTGCTAAAGTTTTCACAAAAGCGAACGTTTCCGAGAAATTTGTTATCATTGTTTTATTGACAAATGAGTAGTTCTTTGCAGTGTGTTAAGTTAAGAACACATTTTCAGGATACATTGAACATTTCTCATGGTCAAACAAACTCTTTCAACGCGCCAAAAAACTGATTGTCAAAAAGAAATCACATAACCATGTAGAAACACATATGCGAGTGGAAAATGAGGTAATTTTTGTTTCATTTCCGTTTGACTGAAACTAATTAGTTACTAGTCTACGTTTAGCGTACATCAACCAGTACCAGCTTTGTTTTGTATATCATATCAAATCATATCCGTGTACCCTGCTAATCTCACAATTTATAGTATGATATTCCATAATCTATGTTCCGCGAATCACGCTATTGATTTGTTCTTAGAATGATCAGAATAAATCGTTCAGTTTAAAGCCGGAGACTGCCTGTTCATAAAGAATCGCAGAAGTATTACTCAGTCATTCACGCCAACTCAAAAGCGAGTGATTCATTGAACTGAGCCCCCCGTGTCAATGTTTCCCATGTCATTGACTAAGTTACGTTGAGTTATCGTAACGTAGAGACAAAGATGTAGTCAGTAGTCGGTTTCCAAAGCAGTTAACGACCTCAGATGTTTTGCTCGAAACCACATTTTCCGATGTACTCTGTTGCCTAGATACAGAAAGGATTACTCCTAATGTAACCGATGGACAGTTCGCCTCAGTACAGTCGTCTCTTCATCAGAGCTGTTCGGCATTGTTTTCGGGTTTTTATACATTACTTGTGAATAACCAGTACTATGATAGACAAATGACGCCTACCTTCCAAAGCAAATAATTTATCTCAGTTATTTAATATTTGTAACCAAGCTTCTGGTCCTTGTTCTTGTGAATGCAATTATTTCTGGAGAATATAAACGAATAGAGATATCACGCGTAACAATACCTTTGCAGATGTAACCGCGTCACGGACATCGGCGTTGGTTATCTCTCCACCATGACGTCACTTAACAAATTGTTCTTACGCTGGTGCACCCAAGTGCGAGACTTCGGCCTCCAACACCTGCTGGTGATGAAACAGCTGCGCGTGCTCTCCTTAGCAGGTATTAAATAAAGAAACTTTTCAACAAAAGGAGATTGATGCTCTAACAGGCTTCTGTTATTTGGCAGTCTTAGTCCATGTGCCCACTGTATTGAGCAAGACCTAATCAATGGTTTGCCAAGAACCATCTGAAAGTTCAGTGTACAGTTTTCATGTTGCAGAAAATATCTCTTCGCCTTTTCCTGAAATACTGCTTGTATTGCTTCAAGATTACGTTTTAGTTTCGAATCGCCGACGGGTGTTTAAATAGTGTTCAGATTTCTCGAAACTTATGTATTGCAATAAACGTTTTGTTGTACGTTTACGGTAAATAAATTAGTACTTTAAAAACAGTGCTGAGCTGTTCCGTAGACGCAAGACACTCGAGAAAAAGCATGATCACGCAAGACTTCGGCACACGAACAGTTTGCGCTTCAGTGAAAGCTCCTGAACATAATTACGAAATCGAAGCCTTTCACTGGCGTGATTTTTCATGGTCATGCGTGGTCTCGCTTTCCCCACAGTAAACCAATAAGTAGATAGGGAACGCTAACCTGGCTTTTTACTCAAAGTATCGACCAGTGACAAGATCTTTGGTCAATTAAGACTCGTTACCAGATGGACGCATCAACACCACAATGCACTAAACGGTAAACAACTGGAGGTTGCTCTTCCGACTATAAAAACACCAAATCAGATCTTCTAGGATATATCTATATAGTTCAGTCTTGTTCAGTTGTTATCTCATTCTCATATATCAAAAATACAAGAGTACGTGTGTGAAATTTCTATTGAATTATTGTTCTGTAAACAGGACTGAAGACTAGTTTTGTAAACGTTTGTCTTTTTAGGCTGTAACCTCTTGACGGAGAGCGGCTTATCGGGCATCATACAGCTGAGGTACTTGGATGAGCTTGAACTGACTAACTGTCCCGGAGCTTCCTTCGAGTTGATCGACTACTTGAAAGAAAACATGCCTCGCTGCTTGATATTAAAATGAACAGTATGAGTTGCAATATGCAATCATGACCTCGCTCAACTTACTTTTGGACTAATCTACTTCCGGTAAAGTGCCATAAGATTCAAAGTGGATGACCACGCGGATAATTAACAGCTTTTTTCGCGTCCGCAGATGGTGCTCCTAAACCCCTGAAGGATCGGTCTTTGGGAAATTTGGCACTGAGTGCAGTTCGGTCAACGTGGCGACGGGTGACGATTTCTTTCGGTAACATCTGGCTACCGTTGTGCTCCCGAATGGCAATCTTAGTTTTTTGGGTTTTCCTCTGTTTTCCCCTGAACGAATTTACATGAAATTTGACAAATATATTAAAAAGACGATAGCACCATTTAAGGATGAATTTGAATAATTGTACGTCACCTTGTGGCCGTTTTAATTTATTTTTCGAGTCTTTGGCGTCCGTCTCAATTTCTACCAAACAACTCTAAGGACCATAATGAAAACAGGCAGGAACTTAATTACATGGTTGACGATGAGTTTCGGAGAGGTCCGGCTGCTGTGACACCCTCTAGTGATATTTTTTTCCTGTGGCTCAATAGATCTAAGCAACCAAGTTGCTTTATGGGTCTTTATGAAATATGTATGTGTTCTTAATGAGAGTACAGCTTATGTGGATTTTGGGTCAAATCCTAATTACCACGGAGTCCCTTAATGGCAATTTTGTTTTTCTTTGCGTTAGCCTTGATATTTATCATGTTTCTTGATGGATGTTCATGAAGTTTGACAAAGAAGTTACTGTCACGCAGACGACAGCACAATCCTATTTCAGACGGTTTGGACGAACCTCCTCATGTCCGGCGCACCATAGGGGGCTGGGTAATTATAGCCCCACTTTTTACAGTGCTGCGCCCCCATGGTCTATGGGCGGAGCACCACAGGGGGGCTGGGGGGGAGGCTATAGCCCCCATTTTTTTCAGTGCTGCGCCGCCCATGTCCTAGTAGCCTTTTGTCGTTTTTGTGTACTTTGTCGTCTGCCCCCCTATCGTCCAAACTTCTTGAAGAATCATAATTAGTTGTAGGTTTCTGTTAATGAGGAGAGCATTTTTGGCTTCCTTACCAGTCCCTAGAGGCTATTGTTCAATTTAATAGCATTGATTCGTTCAGTAGGTATGTTTAAAAGTAATGATCATCTCTAGCATCTGTGCTGTATGCAATGCGCACGGTGGGTGCATATCAACGCGCCGCGTTGCTCTTAATCGTGGACTCAAATGAGACTGGAGGCCAATTACCGCCAGCTTGACTTTTTTAGAATTCAACATGGCCGACAAAATGGGATGATAATGTTACATCAAGGTAGGAAAGAGATTTTCATAAGAATTCTTATTCGTCAAAAATCCGACTCTATGATTGTTTTATCATCTGTGAGTAAGTAGAATGATCAAATCTAAAAAGAACGCAAATGCTGAGTAAACGTTTTATTAGTGTCTGATTGTATGGGTCTGTCTTTCTGTTTTTTACTGTACCCCGTATGTATGAATGTTTGTATGGGGTTGTTGGATCAAAATTTAAGTTTTTTACACGTCTCGGCGAATCATGAAATTTACCTGAAATTGAAAATAAATAATACACTACGCACATATCCACTTGCCGTGGTGATCTGTTATCGGCGCGCGGCGATTTTTCACCTGATCAGTCCTTAAGGAGTTGGGGGAACTCAGAGTTGTATTATTACGTCATCCCTGTTACGATTGCCGCTTGTTTAGTAGGATTTTTCAACTCGCTAGTAGGGTGCTCAACTTTAAAAACCAGGACCACGGGTCTAATCTTTCCAATCGAACTCGAAATGAAAAATATGTTTGACATTTTCCGTTCTCAGTGACTAGAAACACGAACACAAAATTATTGTCTATAATTCTGTGGTCTATGGTTGGTTGTGTAATCCTGTTTTGCAGCTGATCACTCCAGCATTAAAACTATTGGTTCGGAATCGCAAGTTTTTATTCGACATCTCGAGTTTCTACTCGAATTAGTAACTCATTTGGGTCATCGCGAGCCAGAGTGCAAACTTTGATTAGACACTCGCCTGTTTACTTGAACCATAAGATTCTCGAGCTCAGAATAGTGAACCCTTATCCTGAGTCTGTATTAAAGATGAACGGAAATGGCCAAAAATATGTTACTCTTACGGCATGTCTGAACGGACATATGTGTCCGGGGTTCTTGTCATGTAGTCGGCTTACATCGAATCCGTCGGAAGATAGGCTCATCCGCATTTGTTCACACCTTGTACTTTGCCGCGTGATTATGCCCATGTATTACGAGAACAGCGGAGAATTCCTGATGCAGAGCTACCAGAGGCAAGGTTCGTGTTTCAAAGACGAATTATAGCAGAATTATTAATTCGTCACTGCTATATTCAAGCAGTCAGGTCTACATGCTACATACCGTTTTATGTGACATCCAACCCATGTCGGCTAAGTAGCGGCCACCTTGATCAAGGCGAGATGTTTGACATCAAAGCCATCTTTGTCGGAGTAATACTTGAATATCATGTGATTTGTGTTCGATTGCGTATTAAACAGCAATAAGAGTTTCAGCAAATACTGTGTCGTCAACATCTAACTTGCTGTTGGGTTGCGTTGGCTAATGTGAGTACCATAATGGAAAACAATTGTATACCACGTTCAGTATCAGAATGACGTCAGACCAGGATGCAGATCAGACGCGTAAAACGAATGTTCACAAAGGCGTCCTAAATGCCGTCTTACGAGTGAGACTGTAACTGTTTTGGCGAAGGCAGAGAATGAACAGTATGCAGGTGGGCCGTTTGGAGGAAGTGTCGTTGGGAGGAAGGTGAGCTCGTAACTACGAATCATTACGCCGTTAATTACGACAGCAAAATAATTTATACACGTAATTTAACTCTTTACGGCGTAGTAATTACGAACGTAATTTTACGGTGACACTTTTTCCTAAACGGCCCACCATAGTCTAGAACAGAGCGCAAATCACTCCACTGGAATGTACATACGGGCTTCTCACGGTAAGAAGGCAGATCTACAGTTTGACATTGGGCTTGTACGACAAAAAGACAGAACAGTCAGACGGTGTACACTTGGGACTTTTTCTAATGGCGAATTAGACCTCCAATCTCTTCTTTTTGTATCAGTCTGCGTTGATTGTTAGCGGCATCAGCCACTCTGTAGATCTGATATTCGGTGGTCCAATAATGCGGCCAAGAACTGCTTACGAAACTTTAGTCATATTGCGTGTGGAGAAGCAATATTCCGTGACGTTTTGGTTTTTGGAATTTTCGTATCATATACTCATATGACGAATTACAAGGTGTTACATACTTGCACAAACAGCGTCTCTGGAAATTGAAGACGGGGTGCCGCTCAGGTGATTTCCACATTTATTTGTTTTATTAAAATGCACTTCCGGAGGTCACTTTTACTTTGACGCGAGAATCAGCAAAATTTGGGTGTTGGCTTACAGGCGGATACCATCGCTAAGATGCACTTTAATAATCTAACAATGCTATGAAAAATTTAGCAATTCTTTAACTGGTCATTTCTGCAGGTAGCAGATAACTAAACATATCAGTGTTTGTGCCAAAATGTACTATTAATTGGTTTGAATGATGATAATACAAAACACGAATACAGAATACAGTATTCTTACTAGAAACCGAATTCGAAATTATTTTTCACACTTTCTGTTCTAATTTGTTACGAGCTGAGGTCTGTGCCCAAGTATGTTATGGTTTATGTTGGTGACAGTGTAATCCTATTTTGCTCTTGGAGACCCCAGCATTAAATCAGCTGTAAGTCCGAATTAGAAATCTCCAATTTTTACTCGAGTTTGTAGTTCGAATCTAGAGGTCATAAAGTGCGAATTTGGATTACACAGCGGTTTGCGTAATGCATATTTTACCAAAGCACAGGACAAAAGGTAATTATATTGAGTTCGAAAACGAGGAGAACGGAAAATGCTAAAAATCTTTTCGAGATTCACTTCGAATAAAAAGAATATACCAGGGCCTGGAGAGAACAAAAGAATGTTTTTGTGAACATAATTACATATAAACATGCATACTTAAGGCAGGCAGATTTACCTGCCTTCATACAGAGTAACTCACGTTTATTCATGCATTTGCGTTTTTAGATTTTGGTTAGTTTATCCTTGTTCCAGTTGAAAAAACAAGCACGGGATAAGATTGTTCGACGTTGAAAATGTAAAGGCTTTTGATTTTTAATAAAGTAGAAAAACGATGTAATTTACTAGATTGCCTTCAGGGGGGGAGTCATTTTGGTTGTCATCTATGTTCTGAAAATGCCATGCTGAGCTAAATTAGATCAAGAAATGTCATAAAATCATTGTATGAAGACATTTCAGTGCTCAGTGGCCCTGCTACAGTTGACTGTAGCCGGTAACTAGGTCAAACATTATGAAATCATCAACGACTGATCATGCATTCTCTTACCGTAAAGTTATACTTTTAGTAATAGGGCAGATTAGGTCACGTGATGTGACATCAGTTGTTGAGGTGTCTATTTATGCATACAATTTATGCATACAGATATGCTTAATATTGTAATCCTGTCGTCATGTGCAAGGTTCGCCGGGACTATACATTCAAGTATACCAGTGGGTAATAAACATCTTTAACAGGGTTCTCTTTTCACTCAATTCAAATAGTCGATATTGTAATTACCATTCACTGGCAATAGTGCCAACGTTAGTGATTGGATGAGTGTGCTACTTGCTCCCGACATGACGCCTGCATTTTTGAAATGTTTTGTAACATTGGGTAAAATGGTTAATAAATGTCACTACGAACTCTACGATGTATGTTTCGTTTGCTTGTCGAAACGTTCGAAAATACGGGTATTCGTGACGTGTGGGCACTTGTTGAAGGACTACAAGTCACCTTTGCAGCAACATCGCTCACTATCGAGCTGCCGGATTGAGTTTGGTAAGGGACTCTTGTTCTCAGTGAAGAGCTGGAAGATACCAGCTTAGGGATTTTCGACAGAGACTGCGACAAAATAGGTTTGTTGGCCTTGGATTTTACGCATGCACTGTGTACCTTTCTTAGAATTCTTTGCCCATCCGACGAGTGATTTCTTTCACAGATGCTGTCAAAGGAGGTCGTTGTAAACATTCGTAAACCAACGCAAGGGTTTACATTTAAGTTCTTCAGTCCATCAAACGGTTTTCGTCTTGCATTCGCCTTTCCAGTTGTAGCGTTCGGAAAGTCTTGGAGCAACGACACGTCTGTTCCAGTGGCTGTGGGATGGTCTTGAACACGACGATGAAAGAAGTCGGCCACGAAGAGCAAAGCATTTCCTAAATCATAATTAAGCCTCGTTGAGTACTTAATAACAGAATTTAAAATGTCAACCTGTGATTTTGTAAGTAGCATCCTAATGCTAACTTCAGTAAATGGTGTCGGTGTAGACAAGGATTCGTACAAATTCATTGCAAGATCAACATTCGCCTGTTCGTCGCAGTCCCTGTTTTCATTCTCTTCTAGCTGTCTGGCGACGTCTCCATTCCTGGGTTTTGTCAAGTTTTTTTCATGTACGTAAAATTGACGCAAATATTGGTAAAGTATGCGTCCACATTGCTGATGTTCAGTGTAAAACAACAAGAAGGCGGAGAGGTGGCTTTGCTTTTCCAATTTCGTTAGGCCGTTTATTATTTCTTGTTGTACTTTCGTGCTGCAAAATTCAATATCGTCTAGTCTGGACTGTAAGCGTTTGATACGTTCTCGTAAGATGGTGAATTTATCGCGCACGTCCTTGTCTGCTGGTGGTGGATGAGGATAGTCATCACAGAAAGGCTGGTCTATTTCAAGAAATTCATACATTTCACATATGCCGCGCAATGAAACACAAACCGACGCTGTACTCAGAGTTGCTTTTCACGCGTAATCAGCTAAATTTTTGAATAGCGGATTTGCGAAACGTGGACATCAAGTAACACCATAGGCCATGGCAACACAAAAAATTCGAGAAGAATGCCAATGTATTACAAAGAATCAACCTAGTGATATCCTTATGTTGATGGAATTTGAAAATGGGAGACGGTGCAAGGGAGGGGACATGAATCCGAATGCTCCTGCACTCAATAATCTAGAAATTTAGGATAACAAATATCATTACCATCCAGATTTTTAACAATTTTCACTTTTCTGAAGGGTACCTCGATTCGCAACAAAAATTCAACACTGAAAAAAGACGTGCTCCGAAAACGGACTTCCCAATCTGGGTAGATAAGAAGAGAGGTCAACTTTTTGGTTTTCCTTTACTCAAAACGACTTCAAGGAGCTACCAAATACCATTCCTGGCAATCACTTCCCATTTACTCAAAAAAAAAATTGCCGTCAAACCCGACCCCCAGGCATTTTCTTCATTTTTGGGGGAGCTACAAAGTTTTTGTCATACGGCAAGAGAATGTGGTTTTACTAAAACTATGTAAAAAGAACTGCGAAATTAGCTCTCACCCTTGCCATGATGATAGGATTTGGTTTCAACCGTTTGAATAAATGAAGGGTAACATGCCATTAAATTGGAACATGACCCAGGGGCACACCATTCCCCGAACATAAAACCATTTGCTTGAAACAGGTAATAGGCCTATGACTATATCCGACAGCGATTCAGACACACAAATTTTGTATTGTGCGACTTGCGCAAAAGTTCTCGACTCACGGTTTTTATTTTTACTATCTTTGTCTTCATAAAAAAAAACACTATTAAGGTTCCAAAACACCTTTCAAAGTAAATACAATACTCTTAATTGACCAAAAACACCTTCAAAATGTAACTTCCTCAAAAGTATGAACCTTATATAAAACTTGACATATGATTCAAAAAGTTGCATTCAGTCTACTCAATCAAATAACCAGGGCTGGGTTGCATAAAATTTCAAAATTATTCGCTGAATAAGTTTGATTGTTGCATGACGTCAGGTGCACTGTTCAACAGTAGGCAACGTGGCGTGTGATAATGCGACGTCATTGTTGCTTTGCAGCGAAAAACTTTCATGCAACTAGACCCAGAGGCTTGTAGTATTTTTATACAAACGCATACAAAACTACTAGATGCTGACACTACATGTAAACAAAGTTTAGAATGCGTTTCACGAAACAAATAAACAAACGGATATCTTCAACAAATTAATAATTTGTTCACCATCGTCCATCAGCCAGTTACAAAAACGTGTACTCCTAAGATATCTTGGTTCACGATGTCTGCACGAACTTGGATGCCTGAGAGTGACGTCACAAGATGACTCTGTTAAGAGTGTCTATAGAACGTTTCGCTAAATCACTTATCGCGCTGATCTAAAGAGGTTTGTCATTCACGTTTTTCTCATATCATTTATGTTATCGTAATTTTCCTTTAACCATTCTTGCATACGAAATCCTTTGGCTTAAGCTCATCAAATGGCTTGCCTTTTAAATTAGATGGCGTAGCACATACCATTAAATGGGGCGAATCGAGAACTGAAGACGTGTCTTCAAGTTCTCGTAGCCAGCGAAGCCTGCAGTCACACTGCCATTGACTTCCAGCCAAAAATGCGGTCGAAAGATGTGGCAAGGTGGCGTTACTAAGCAAATTTTGAGACATTGTAACCAGGGGATTAAAATCCAGCCATAGTGCCTGTAAAGATTTAAGAGAATCGAAAGAACCACTTTCGATATAAGTGATGTTATTTAAGCTCAAATAAATTGTTTTTAAGGACGTAAGTCCTCTCAAAGTTCCATTTCTGATCTTCGTCAGGCCATTTGTATTGGCATCCAGAATCTGCAGCTTGCTCATACCATCAAACACTCCATCCTCGATCTCACGTAAGTGATTTTGCCATATCCCTAGCGTTTCTAGGTTCTTCACATCATCAAAGGATTTGAAAGGCAACGCTGTGAATTGATTGCCAACCAAGTCAAGGTGTTTCAGAAAATGTGGAAGTCCTGTTGGCACTCTAGTCAGTTTGTTGAATCGTAAGTAGATAACTTGTAGATGAATCAGTGGTAGGAATACACTGGAGGGAAACCCTTCGTCTGTGAACTGGTTAAAGTCGAGCCGTAGATCAAGTAAAGTAAAAAGTTTTGAGAACGTCCCGGAATGAAGGCGTTGTAGATTGTTGTTACTCAGTGCTAGTATCTGAAGATTTGTTGCATTCACGAAGGAATCTTCCGACATTTCCTCGAGACCAGTTTGTATAAAATATAATGTCACTAGACATGTGGGCAACTTGGGCATGTCCGTTAAGCTGTTGTAACTGACGTCCAACGTCGACAGAGCAGGATTATGTAGAAAGGCATCAGTCGCAATACTGCCAGAGGTAAGTTGATTGTTGCTGAGATCCAACGACGTCAGTTTGGTCAAATAACTTATTCGGTCTGCCTGTATACGTGAAATGTTGTTCATTGATAAATCAATGACTTTTGTATCGGCTGGTAAGTCGTATGGAATTTCTGTTAAACTCAGTCGGCTGCAGTTGACAAATCCTCCCACCGTGCATGTGCATTTTGGGGGGCAGGCAGCTGCCATCAGAACTCCGCCTAGCACAGTAGTGAAAAGCAAAACGGACAAGAACGAGTCATTCAGACCTCTCATCTTGAGGTTACCTAAAACACATGAGTGACAATTAAAGATGAAATAAACGCACGCCTTTAGTGAAAAACTAAATCATTTGATCCAGGCCTCTTGATTTAGGATCTTATGGTTTTGAAAAAGGTCAAACCTTGTTCCTAATTCGGATTAAAAATGATTCTAGACAAGAAGAACTGGCAGTTTCAGTCATCTACACTGCACGACTGTCAGAGGAATTACTGGTGACCTTGGTAAGAACGCAACGACGTGGCTAATTTGGACAGAAATACACCAGTGAAGAAAGTTTTTTGTTTTGAACACCTGAACATGCGGCACTTCGGTAACAGCTAATGATCGCCCTGGGATGGGCGTACGATGGGAAGTGATGCAATATTCAGGAAAGGCACTTTCAAAATCATACCTTACTGCTGCCTCGAGTAATCGTCTGTGCTTTGGACTGGAAGCAGTGATAATTGTTATCTCAAGTCCAAGTCAACAAATACTGATTGGGGCCTGCACTATGACAAAATCAGGTTGACATGAACAAATGTGTCGTTGTCTTGTAGCCTGTAATTTTTTGTTAGAGCGTCTGTTGTTTCAGTGAGTTGCGTATTTTATGTTGTGTTCTCCTTTCGAGACTTTGGTAAGCCCAAGTAGATATCGGCAGCCCGGGTTATCCTGGCCTGGCTACACAGTTCCAACTCGGTCGTAGTCTAGGTGAAACTGATGCCCAAAGGGAAGTCTTCCCTTGAAATCTGAATGCCTGCCATGGTTAAAAGTGAGCAGATCTGGTCAACTAGGCATTTCCATGATCAATTTCATTTTCACTAGAAGATATTCGTTTTAAGTCCTTGATTGATAGCTAGAATCACTTTCCACACGTTTCACTCGTCAAAGACCTTTAGATTTAGATCATCTGAAAAGTGCGGCCACAACACGAAGGTCTCAAAGCACTTCCCCGGCCGGCTCCGGCCTAGTTGCCGACAACGTCGGCAGTACAACCACAGTTGTAAGGCTTCAAAGCACTTTGGCTTCGCTGGCCAGCTCCAGCCGAATTGCCAGCTAAGCCGACAGCGTGGCCAAAGGGCCTATTTTATGTTTATTGAATACTGATATATCTGTAAGCTTACGTACACCCCTCAACCCATTATTAGCAATACCGCTCACTAAAGCCAAGAGCCTAGTACGTAACGTTCTTCCAGAAATTATTAATTATTATATCATTCCAGAAAACATAATTGAAAAGATATCTACTCACTCCGTTCACGACTTCTCTTCAGCTGCAAAAAACACCTATTACAAAACTATTCAGAAAAATTCTCAATATCAAACTGCAGAATCTTTGCATCTCAGCATAGTTAAAGTTTTAAAATTTTAAAGTATTTGAGAGATGTGTCTTACCTATCACCACTGATTTTTGTTTCCCTGCGCTGTGTAATGAATTTCAGTCATATAGATACACCTACCTAGCCATTTTGGATGTTTAGTTTTGTCTTTCTATTGTAGTTATTCTTATAGTATAACATAATGTATAACGCGTTCATTCCTTTTTCCTTTGTTGTATCAAACATTTTTTAAGTTTGTATCATCCTTAATCTATACCTTATTTTAGTTTTTCCCATTATTGCATCGGTAGTTTATACTGTAATACTTAGATATTTGTCCCTTGTACATGTACACATATTTTACACAGATATATAATCATTTTGTTGATACTAGAAACAGGTTCTTGTTTCGCTCATGTAGTGAGATATATCAAGTACTGAGATAAATTGCTGAAACGAGTACTTAGTTTATTTTTGAATAATTAGATTTAGGTGGCATTCATGCAAGCCGCTAATTAGCCTTTTGAAAGTCTCCTTGTCTTAATTGTTTTGATACTTGAAAATAGTCAGTGACTATTACACATATAGTCTTAGTAAATTTTTGTTATTTACCTTTGGCTACTACAAGTCCCACTCAAGCCACTTCAAGTTGCGTTTAGTAAGAAGAAACGACTTGTGTAGATGCATGACTATTTGTATCATGAATGATTAAATCACAGACATCTTTTAAGATGTATTAAAATTCTCAATGTGATGTCTATGGGCTAAATAAACTACCCTGTATCTATTTGCCTGTGTATCTGCCTGCCTGGCTGCCCGTCTGTAATAGTTTTTATTAGCAGTAAATCCAAATTACTAGAAAATCAAGAAACACGTCAGTAACGAGTTTAGGGCCAGTAATCAATAGGCTACTGCGACTTTTCCCAGATGAAATGAACATATCTACAGGTGGACTTCTTTGTAACGCCTCTTCATTGTTACATTTTTTTTCTGTTTTGGGGGCGTCTTGCCCCATGTTTCACGCCACATGAACTGTATGTCAGACGGATGCTTGTTTGTGGAGGCAATTACTTCGCTGCAACGCCAAATCATTTTTTTCTGGGAATAGAAAAACTTGTGGCTTTATGTTATGTCGAATACCAATCAGTAGACATAAGATCAAACTTAGTAAACAAAAATGGCAAGCTGCCGGAAATTTGAAACAATTCGAATCATCTGGAAATTTACAGAACTTTTAAATTAAACATATGTTTAAAAATTACTTAAATGTAATTGACAATGTAAATGTTAGATCTGATAAGGTAAGACGTTCATCGCATGCACTAAGGGGAGACACTTGAAACTTAGCAGACCAGAAAGATTAAGCCCTCTTTGTATTAGGCCATGTGTCAAGTCATAATATCATTTTGTTGCCGAATGTCCATTCTACGATAACCTTAGGATTCCGAAACGATATTTGGCTACAGCTATACATAATCCCAGTGTTACAAAATTCATCAGACTCGTGACTCAGTCATGAAGGAAAAAGATGGCCAACATGCAAATATCATTCAATTTCGCATTCAAGCGAAGAAGAAATTATATTGCTGATAGTGTTTGACACTTTCCTGTATTGTATTTGATGCTGATTATCACAAGGGCTGGATGACTCGTGCCATTACACTGAGGTTGCCGTCCGGTCGGCCCCGCCTTGCCACCTCGACGACGGTTGCGCGGTCCGCGGACATGAGTGCACACTGAGAAACGCAGGTGTCCTCAGCTTCTGATCGTCCCCAAGTGTATTGGGGACGATCAGAAGCTGAGGACGCCTTTAAAAAGGCGATTAAAAGAGGACACTGACATGTCCAACTTGTCTCCTTTTTGAAAATTTTAATGTAACTGCAGATGCGGCATTTTATTGAAAAACCGTGCTAAAGAACTGCAGGTATCAAACCACTGCCAAGCAGCAATCACTACTGCTTTTGTTAATTTGTCCTGCTCATGGACTTCTATTTAGTAAGCCCATACATAGCCGAACTATTTTTGAGAGAACCGTTCACGAAATGTCGGAGACTAGTTCACGACAGTTGTTTGGCCATAGACATCACAATAGTATTAGTCTATGTGATCATAGACTATAGTACATCTGTTGTCTATAATCTATGATGTGATTGGCACTTCTGACTTGTGGAGCAGACGGACACGTCACCTGGTGACGAGCACGGCATCTGGAAATCACATCGCCACCTAGCGTGTTTGGATATCGCTAAAGACGAAAATACGTTCAGTGCATGGTGCAAAGTTCGGACGATTATTAAGCAACAAGCAGCGGTGCTCACGTCCTACACGGTTTGTATTTGCAAAGGGACTTTGTGTAGGCATCTTGGTAACATTTATTGACTAATTTACACATGTTTTTCAACCCAACAACGCACGTTCAACTAGACAGTGCTGCTTCCGTGAACTTGGATTTGGAATCCCACCCTCTGCTTTTAATTTCAAGTCCGCGAATGTGTGGACTTGGAATTGATCATAGTAATCAGGTGAACTTTTTCGTTCATTGTGAAGAATTTTTGCAGTTATTGTCCACACGATTTTATCCCTTACCGGAACTTGTGTCACAGCTTCGGAGGAACATGTGTTCCAGACCTAAGCCAAGGCTAATAGGCTAATTAGTTTTTGTTTGCATGGTATATTATTAGAATTAGATCGCCAATACTTGAATCGTAAAGAGATTGGTTAAAAATTTTATTGTCGTGTACTTTGATTCAGTACAGTGCAGGTGTGTATGAATGCGGACTATATTCTTTGTGTGAACTTTCCGAGTTTCATGGTGTATTCCAAGGTTGACTCATACTAGTGTGTGATGTTCATGAAGCAGGATTCCATGGTTCATGCACCACCATCTCAGCTAATGCCCCAGTACTCCAGTCCAGTTGACAGTTGAGACGATGGTACTGCCTAGAATGTACTGAGACGCACTAGAAGTCTGGTGAGGTTGCAGCCTTGCCACTTGCCGGGAACACAGGCGTATTGGGGACGATCAGAAGCTGAGGACACCTGTGGCCGGGAACCTGCCATGTTTAGGGAGCTTATGTCAGTCAGAATATAGTGCATGTACCACAATAAGTAAAGAAGGGGCTTGCATACACCATTACATACCTACATAGATGCGGAGGAAGTCATCAAGCAAGCGGGTTTGCAATCTCGTCACTATGTGACATGCTTGTTTATCACTGTGATTGGCTGCTTCTTGACCTATCGATCGGGGTCATTCAATGTCTGACCCTGTTTAAAGGTCAAACAGCAGGTAATTGGGCGTGTCACGTAGTGGTGAAATTTCAAACCTTGCCATGCAGAGCAGCAGGAATCACGCACATCAAGTAGTGGGCAAAAGTACAAACTTTGCCAGACTTTTGTTGCTTCTTAAACAGTACACACCATGGATTTTTGCACATTTTGAATTACCGGTGGCCACAGACTAAATGTATGACGTAAAATTTAGCTAAACCCATGTTTATTTTCTGTAATTAGCTCGAAATTTTGATTTTTCTTTCAATTTTGCCAATTTTCACATTTCCCGCCATGTGACGTCATGGGTTGAACACAAGAGATCAGTGACTAGCATTGAACAATAGCGGAGAGCAGTGAATTTGAAAGCGACAACAATTATGAGCAAGAATTGAATGAATACCATGAAGAAACGTACGGGAATGGTGGCCAGGATGAAGAAATGGGGTTGCACGAAAGCGAGACCAAGTTTGATGTGCTTCCGGCTGCGTACTTTTCTTCTTTGAGCCTTACGAACTGGATCCTCCCGCGAGAGAAGCGGCCTCGGGCTCGGCGAGTCAACCCAGTCATCCAACAGACGATTCTGAATTAAGAGCCGATGTTTCTGAATGATAAATATTGTCCTTTATTGAACCAGGCCTTCATCGTAACATCTCCTGTGACTGGATCAGTCGAAACACGAGTCCTCAAAGTGGACAAAACACAGAGTGGCCCCGGACCGAAGCGCTTGGTTCACGATGAGGTCCCACACTCTCGTTTGGCGCACGAAGCGATGCCACTTCTGCGCAACTTTGGTGTCCTTCGGAACACCGAGACGTTCTCCGCCTGGCTGTTGTTGCTGCAGCCTCCGGCAACAGATCTTTTGATCCCTCTACGAACCTTCTCGACGCTAAATGTTATTTGCTTTCTCTTCACTCTATACACTTTGTTTCTGTTCCGATCAGTATGGCGAACGACTTGGGTTCAACTCATGATGTTGTACATAATTATTTTTTTTTTCAATTTTTGCGTGTTTCTTTATGAGCTGTGCACTAAAGGCACTGAAATCAAGTAAGTATGATAATAATAAAATTTATTTTGAGGTACTAGAGTCATGTTGTGTACACTTTAAGTTTTTGTTCCATTGGCATACTAATACTGTCTTCTTTATTTATGGTGTATACCATAGGTATATGTTAAGATGCAAATAAGCTCCCATAGGCTAAAAATATGGCTTCCGTCTGGTTCTTGTAAGGCAGTTTCTATGGCATTATTATCAAAAGCACCAGCAATGTGTAAAAGACCTATTTCTGTTCGTTTCTTTCAACATTTTTCCCTATTCGTAGTACACTTAACTCATGTATTAGTAGGGCAGTTTCTGTTGCAACATCATACAGAATCCATACTGGGCTTTGGAGAGCTGCCCTTGGAGTTTCTTAGACTCATTTAAATTATATAATAGCAGCCTTTCCAACCGTTTCAGTTGGAAGGAGGTTAGGATTACTATACGGATTAAAGACTTAATATAGAAATAGTTATTCTTTCCAGGTTTTTGGGGGAAAGAGTCTTTTAAAAACAAAAGAAAAAAACGAACCCGCATCAGTTTCATCCAAGGTCTTGTATATTTTTTAAATAGCTGCGCAAAGGCACGTTAGCAATGTGAGCAAGATTTGAAATGCCTTAATTTACCAAGCAATGAGTTACAAAAAAAATAACCCCGCGTCACTTTTGCTCGTCTTGGGTAGACTTTTTTATTGAAGAAGTAGGCAACTAAAAATATTCCTCACCACCAACACCATTTCATAAAAACACAGAACTGAACCAACCTTTTTTGGCTTAAAGGATCTTCATTTTTACCAAAAAAAATGTTTGCTTTCGCATCAATGTCAAATTTTCATCGAGCTTTTGAGATGAGAACTGACGCTTATGTGGCAACAGGTCTGTTTTAAGGACTGTATATTGTATCGCTGAATGACTGAATTGTATGTTTGTATAGGATTCTAAACAGTTTAAAGGAGAAACTTTTCCTTGCATTCTTTGTTTCTATTTTAGGTTGAAAGAATATTTGTAGCCGAAGAAGATGGCGGTGGCTACTCTTGTACTGTTTGCAGCTGCTACATGTGCACTTTGTTGGTTTGTGAAGTACCTCATCGACTACATGAAGTTCAAGAAAGAATTTGATAGCATTGGTGGCCCACCTGCTTTGCCTGTAATTGGCAATGCACTTTTGCTCAAATCTGATGGCGCAGGTAAATATACAAAATGTACCTAGAGTGGCGTACATGAAATAATATCCCACGAGACATTATTACGTGTATCGACCAAGACCGAGGGTCGATACGAGGAATAATGTCAAGTGGGATCATATTACTTAATGTACGCCAATCGAGGTACGTTTTGTATTTATCCCATACGCTTCGAATTCCTAAGTTTCTTTTGTTTTTTTCGCAGATTTTTTAAATACTTCACTCAGACTGGTCATGTGGCGGATCGCATCCTATATGTATGTACTTGCGCGTTAGGCTGCAAGTTTTCTCTAGTAAAAGAAACAATTTTAAATGTGATGATTTATTACTTGAAAAGAGATAACACAAGATAAAACAATGGTAACTTTTCATTGAACTTGTAACATCTTTTGAAAATAGTTAAATAACAACAATATTTGATATTATAGTTTCCAATGGATCAGCGCCTGAGTTGCAGACGATAAAATATTTAGCAAATAAAAACTGAGACAGAACTGTCAGATAATTAACAGTCCTGTTCCAGATGTTATGATTGAGACCTGATTGTATGTTGAGCGTTATCTACACTGCTATGATTGTATTACTTTAAACTATTTTCCGAAAGTTTGGTGATCGAACCGGCTAACGACGTCGAGTCAACATTGACCTACCTTTTGAACTTTCCATGTCAGAGGTCACTGTTGAAGTAGTGTGGGAGGTGAATACGGAAAACTTGACAGATCCAACTTGTATGGGATAAATTAATTTATGATGTACGGGTTACAAAACTTTACTTTTTGTGGTGGAATTAAATCTGGCGCAAATGCCTGCATTTTTTCAAAATTTAGATAAGTAGACTAGTTGCATTTGCACGAACTTCAATGCACCTGTGACTCGAGCATGTTTTGCACCCCCTAGTGGCAAGTTTAGTTTCTATCTGCCAAACGGTGTGAAGAATTGTTATGAAATTTGAAGCTGGTATTTCTTAACATAAACCTAGTTGACATTGACAACTGCTGTGTCCCCTAGTAACAATTTTTTGAGTTAAGTGTTTACTTTGGATACCTGCCTTAATTTTATTTGAATAATATGGCAAATGGTGTTCTATTAAAAGTGGTCATGAGTGACATCGATAAGTGAATCAATCTGACAACTACAGTTTCCCTGATGATAATTTAATTTTCTCTTCACCATTCTCATCATCATCTTGCAGTATTTCAGTAGCTTAATTCAATTCTTTCGAATGTTGAGTTTTTAATTAATTACTTCATCTTGTGACATTGTAATTTTTTTCTTCACAAAGATTTAGCTGGCCAATCAACTTCTTAATTTGAGGTCTTTGAAATACTACACTGTGCCCACTACTTCTTGTGATGTTTTGGTTTCAACTGGATTGATATTTGGGAAGTCTCGCAATTTGTCTCCTATTTTAGACTTAATGTTTGTGATTCCACTAAGTTGCTACTACTCACATATTGTCATTGCGTTGTTTCTGATTGTTGACTAGAGTTTTACCAAGAGATGATGGACCAGACTTTGAATGAGTATGCACATACAAGGTCCCTTAGACTGTGGGCTGGACCCAAACCCTATCTTATAATATATGGCGCTGAACTTGTTGAGGTAATGTGAAAATCATAAGTGTTTTGTACCTTGAATATTTTAACTAAGCTATTTTTCATTCTAAGCTTTGAAAGTAACTTAAAGGTGTACTGGAGTTAGCAGTCTTTTTAAATTTACTCAATTATGATCCGATTGGAGTTACCTCTCCTTGCTTTTACAATTAATTTTGTCATTGCAAACTTGTTTTTCTTGTTTTAATTTGTCACTGTATAGGAAATATCATCTTTATACCTTACAGGACTTGTTGGCAAGCAATAAAATGATTTCCAAAGCAGAGGATTACAGATTTATGTTGCCCTGGCTTGGCACTGGACTACTTCTAAGGTACTTTCAGCAATTAGTGTAGTTGGGCAAAACCATATAGTGTCATTGTTTCAGCACNCTTAATGTACGCCAATCGAGGTACGTTTTGTATTTATCCCATACGCTTCGAATTCCTAAGTTTCTTTCGTTTTTTTCGCAGTTTTTTTAAATACTTCACTCAGACTGGTCATGTGGCGGATCACATCCTATATGTATGTACTTGCGCGTTAGGCTGCAAGTTTTCTCTAGTAAAAGAAACAATTTTAAATGTGACTATTTATTACTTGAAAAGAGATAACAAAGATGAAAACAAGGGTAACTTTTCATTGAACTTGTAACATCTTCTGAAAATAGTTAAATAACAACAATATTTGATATTGTAGTTTCCGATGGATCAGCGCTTGAGTAGCAGACGATAAGATATTGAGCAAATGAAAACTGAGACATAACTGTCAGATAATTAACAGTCCTGTTCCAGATGTTACGATTGAGACCTAATTATCTGTTGAGCGTTATCTACACTGCTATGATTGTATTACTTTAATCTATTTTCCGAAAGTTTGGTGTTCAAACCGGCTAACGACGTCGAGTCAACATTGACCTACCTTTTGAACTTTCCATGTCAGAGGTCACTGTTGAAGTAGTGCGGGAGGTGGAGACGGAAAACTTTATTACATGGCCGTATTTCCCTTGACAGATCCAACGTGTATGGGATAAATTAATTTATGATGTATGGGTTACAAAATTTTATTTTTTTGTGGTGGAATTAAATCTGGCGCAAATGCCTGCATTTTTTCAAAATTTAGATAAGTAGACTAGTTGCATTTGCACGAATGCACCTATGACTCGAGCATGTTTTGCGCCCCTAGTGGCAAGTTTAGTTTCTATCTGCCAAAGGGTGTGAAGAATTGTTATGAAATTTGAAGCTGGTGTTTCTTAACAAAAACCTAGTTGACATTGACAACTGCTGTGTCCCCTAGTAACAATTTTTTGAGTTAAGTATTTGCTTTTGATACCTGCCTTAATTTTATTTGAATAATATGGCAAATGGTGTTCTATTAAAAGTGGTCATGAGTGACATCGATAAGTGAATCAATCTGACAACTACAGTTTCCCTGATGATAATTTAATTTTCTCTTCACCATTCTCATCATCATCTTGCAGGATTTCAGTAGCTTAATTCAATTCTTTCGAATGTTGAGTTTTTAATTAATTACTACATCTTGTGACATTGTAATTTTTTTCTTCACGAAGATTTAGCTGGCCAATCAACTTCTTAATTTGAGGTCTTTAAAATACTACACTGTGCCCACTACTTCTTGTGATGTTTTGGTTTCAACTGGATTGATATTTGGGAAGTTTCGCAATTTGTCTCCTATTTCAGACTTTATGTTTGTGATTCCACTAAGTTGCTACTACTCACATATTGTCATTGCGTTGTTTCTGATTGTTGACTAGAGTTTTACCAAGAGATGATGGACCAGACTTTGAATGAGTATGCACATACAAGGTCCCTTAGACTGTGGGCTGGACCCAAACCCTATCTTATAATATATGGAGCTGAACTTGTTGAGGTAATGTTGTGAAAATCTTAAGTGTTTTGTACCTTGAATATTTTAACTAAGCTATGCTTTCATTCTAAGCTTTGAAACTAACTTAAAGGTGTACTGGAGTTAGCAGTCTTTTTAAATTTACTCAATTATGATCCGATTGGAGTTACCTCTCCTTGCTTTTACAATTAATTTTGTCATTGCAAACTTGTTTTTCTTGTTTTAATTTGTCACTGTATAGGAAATATCATCTTTATACCTTACAGGACTTGTTGGCAAGCAATAAAATGATTTCCAAAGCAGAGGATTACAGATTTATGTTGCCCTGGCTTGGCACTGGACTACTTCTAAGGTACTTTCAGCAATTAGTGTAGTTGGGCAAAACCATATAGTGTCATTGTTTCAGCACTCATCAGATGAGTGTTGCTTTATCTCCTTCGTTGCTTCACGTGCTACTTTCTGTATATGGGCTGTCCACACTATTATGAACAGTGTTTCATTTTTACCTTGTCAAATTGGCTTTCTGTGGATTTTCTCCATGTTGTTTTAGATCGAAGAATTTGATAAATGCAGTGGTCTATTGATTTAGTAAAAGCAAAACGTTAGCCCTCATGATATCTACACCTTCCTGTTTTCAGTTACATACATGTACATGCTTTCTGTCTTGTCTGACATGTTTCATTCAAAATAGCATATTGATTACCTTTTAGCTGTCATCAGTGTTCTTCTCCTTCTAGCACTGGTCAGAAGTGGAAGAGGAGGAGGCGTATGCTGACACCTTCTTTTCATTTTAAAATCCTTGATGACTTTATGGCCATCTTCAATGAGCAGGCATCTGTCATGGTAGGGAGACTGAAGAAGAAGTGTGGAGGTGACTCATTTGACATATGTCCGTATGTGACTCTATGCGCTCTGGACATTATATGTGGTGAGTGATTCAGTCCATTCACAGATGTTGTAAAAGTGCCCTGTAAATGAGGCTAGTATGACCTGTTCCATTTTGCATCTACTCGCAGTAAAGTTTCTTAAGAGCATAATGTTTATTATCAAGTCTAAAAGATTACACCTTTGAAATGTTACTTTTGTTGCCCTGCCCATTGCTTTTTCCATCTTAGGGGAAGATCATCAAACAGTTTTGTTTGATAGAACTAGAAATATAAATGGCATTTACCTTTGAGTTAGTTATAAGTTCAACTGTGTATGATTATATTAAGTTGATTATTCAAAAATGGAATCTTACTATTCTGTCACTCCTACTTCCAGCACTCACCACCAACTGTGGCTGAAGCTGTTAAAAGTTGGTCATTGTCAATAAAATGTAGCTGGTTTAGGAACATAAAATTCTCAATTTCAGCTCCAGTTAACATTTAACTTCTAAATTTTTACTAATGGATGCGTAAGTAACATTCAATATATTTGTACTGGTGTTTGAAGCCATGCCTTGCTGGATATTAAGACATTGATTCTTCTATTTGTGTAGAGACTGCAATGGGAAGGAAAATTCACGCCCAGGAAGATGCGGACTCAGAATATGTTCGGAGTGTCTACAGGTAATTAAATGCAGATTTTCGGGCAAAGTGTTTTTAGTCTGAAATGTAAAGCAATGTTACGACTACAGACCCGACATGACCTCTTTTATTGTCTTTGCTGAAGTGCATCAAAATCTGTTGTGGAAACATCAAAAGTGATGGTAACAATGTGGACCTGGCCTTTATGGTAAATACTCAAAACTTAATTAAAAAATTACCAATTGTATGGCATGTATATGTGATTGTTAAAATTGCAAGTCTTAGTCTGCATGCTTCCTAATGTAATTAGCTTAATAGTGAAACATGTAATATACTGAAACCCATCTAACCTAATTCTTCAAATCAAGACAGGTTACAAAAATTGCTTACATTTAGTGGTACTAGACAGACTTTACCTGAAGCTGTATGTAACCATTAAGGATTACTTTTCTGAAATCGGCGATTTTCGTATTATTCTAATTTGCTAAAATGCCTGTTTAATGGATTTTTTCATTGCAATTTCATTTTAGAATGAGTGAACTTATAGCGCTGCGCTGGAAGACTCCCTGGAAACATCCCGATTGGCTTTACAAATTTTACCCAGAGTATTATGAACACCAGCGCTGTCTGAAAGTACTACATGGGTTCACTGAACAGGTAGGGTGTCTTAAAAACACGATAAGTACTGCTCTGGTGCAAAGTTCATTAAAAATGATACAACATTAGTTGTTAGATAACTTCTTTCTGCTTGCATTTCTCGCATTGTCTAAAAATACTGACAAGTATTGTTATATGGACTTAATGTTTAGCTGATGTGTTGTTTCAGTTATACAAGTGGCTTTCTGCATTTTATGATTGGTGTTACTGTTATGGAGGTTTCGTGATGAAACATAGCCTGTTGTGTTAAACTGTAATTCCAGTTTTGCAGTGCAGGTTATAATATGCTTTTCGTCATTTTTGGACAGTTCCAGCTTGTGTTGTGCCCCTTAATGTCAATTTTAGTATGTTTGGTGTCTGTCTTTCAGTTGCCAAACCCCTTAAAGTGGCAATAAACTTGTGTTTTCAGACAAAAACCAAGTTTTGATTTCGACCATTTACTGTATTGGTCTTCTCTTGTTCCTCACTCAGGCCAGAAATAATTTCTAGGCTTGAGAACTGACGAGTCATGATATACTCCAGACCTGTTCCATTAACGCCATTGTTACAAAGAGTTAGTTTCATTGACCAAGACAGTTTTGCTCTAGGGCGAGTTTAGTCGATAGTAAGCCATTTTGGGTCGAACAAAGGATAGGAATGTAATGACCTATGTAAGAGCAAATACGTGGCAGATTGGTTTCAATTGAAGTAAGCATGGCTGGTGTCAATTATTGAATGGATCCGACTGTTGCAATGCCACCTGGTGGTATATTCAGTTTTCTTTGTGGCAATCACTTACCAGGATTGTAGTTGCTTATTTTCGGACAAGTACTCCAAATCGTGCAGTCAACTTTAAGTTCACTGTGATGTCGCTTTCTCTAGTACTTGGTAATGTTTCCAGAAAGGAGCACACCCCTTATATCTTTGCCATTTGTGATTCCCGTGGTAGGCACTCATCAATGTTCTGTGCATCTATTCATTTGATCAATGCTGAGTGTGAGAATTATGAATATCTTCAGAGGTTCACTGTATCATGAGGTGACTAACCAGCTAACAAACATTGCACTTAATGTGCTTGATGTTAATCTCATGCGGTATTTGTTTGTTTATTTATGCATGCTGCACTTTTTGCTTGATTGACCAAAAAATTGGGCACACCATGTGATTCATTCACAGCGCAAGTCGTGCCCATTTAGTTGCAGCCAAACTGCGGGTCCCTTAAATCAACGAGTTGAAGCTATAGAATGATACCATGTATAAAATTTTCATTTCATCAATGTTTTGCAAGCTTCCATTTTGAGCTGTGTCACCGTATATTTCAAGGCAGTTGTCTCCCTTGTAGGTTATCAAGGAGCGTAAGACAGAATACAAGCAGTACTGTGAGAAGTATGGCAGTAAGACAGTGGAAGAGCTGATTGCTGGGAAGGACAGTGAGGTGTTTGGTCAGAAGAAGCGGTTGGCCTTCATGGACATGTTACTGTGTTCAAGTGAGGATGGCCAGCCATTGACTATGGAGGCCATGCAGGAGGAGACAGACACCTTCATGTTTGAGGTGCTTATGACTTTTGTGTAATGCACCTCACTGGAGATGTTGAATCACTGAGGGGTTTTGAGGAATAAGAGGTCATTGGTGAATTTAGAATGTTGGTACTGACGTATACTTTGTGTTTTATTCTTCCTTTGTTGTGCTGACTGCTCCCTGAACTTTTAAGCCTTCCATGATTCCTGTTCAAGTCTCTTGATGGGGAGTACATGCTGAATCAGAGATATACAGTACATGGTTCACTTTTTTCTGAAATGAAATGTTCAGCATGTGTTGTAGACTTGATTTTCCTTTCTCTGTTGACAGGGCCATGACACCACCTCGTCAGCTATTAGCTTTGCTTTGTACAATATCGGTGCCCACCAAGAAGTTCAAAAGAAAATTCAAGAGGAGTTAGATGCCCTGTTTGGTTTGTACCTGAGTAGTGTGTGTACCATGTGATGTCTGTTGGATTGGTTGTCCGTCTGCTCACATGCTGTGAAGTACCTTTAGTTATTTTTTGCCAAATTTTCCTAAAAAAGTAAGGCCACATGTCAGATCTGATTATTGACAAATTGGTACAATTAGTCAAAACTTAACTGTACAGATTTTATATTTTCAGAATATTATATGTATATTTGCCGAGTTAAATTTTATATTTATTTGGCTAGAAGTACATACTTGTCGTTAATGTCCTACAAAGACTCCTTCTTAGTAAATGTATAGTGTTGATCAGTTTGACAAGGACTCGTTGTTCTTCATTTAGTTTTAAAACACTGTTTTGCAGCTTTTGATTGAAGATAAGTTGCCAATTTTGGACACATGCAATTACCCAAATTGGTGGTAAAATGTGACATTTGAAAATTCGTGTTTGTGTGTTTTCTCTTAAGCAACTTGGAGGCTTGTCTTTCTTAACATTTCTCATAAAGGTTAGTAGTAAGACACGGAGATGCCATGATGTGTCGTGAACAGCAATTAGAATTGTCAGCAGTTGGAAATCCTTGTTTTTTCCCCTAAACTTTTACAGGCTTCTGTAATGCATTTACCGAGACTGTCTCATTTCTATTACGTGGTGATGTACTGGTATGGACGTATACTGAATCTTATTAATAGATTGATCAATTTATTACTTGATGCTTTGTTTGAGGTCGCAAGGGGTTCGGTAGTGACATATAACTCCACTTTTGTTTTACAGGTGATTCTGATCGAAATGTCACTAATGCTGATTTGGCAGCTATGAAATATTTGGAATGTACCATCAAGGTATGAGTGATAAATTCATTAATTTCTTGACAGTTTGAAAGTACTATTTTGTAGACCTTGGTTAAAAAGTTTTGGGTGTAGACTTGTGGATAATGAAGTTAATCTTACTAATTAACGAATTTGCGAAAGTAATTTACAAGATTATTAAATTTTAATTAGGTACGTAAAGCTTATTTTTGTCAACAGTTATTATTAGCTCTTGTGAAAAATGAATATTAAATTCTCCAATAAAAAAATCTGATGGCATTTTTCCAAATTCTGTTGTCGTGGATACATTTCATATACCCAGATCAAATGTTCGTATGTTGTACCTGTTAGGCTTAAAATTTTGCAGCAACACAAAATTCAACCCAAAGGGACAGCATCAGAACAGTTTAATTTGACTGGCTGATGTTGTTTAGTTTCCATTTTATCTTTTTTGCAATATACATTATGGTTTGAGAATGGAACATGATTCACTGGAGACGTGTTTGCGTTCATTATTTATCCTGATTTTTTGTGCTATTCAACAACAGGAGAGCTTAAGGATGTATGCTACTGTACCATTTTTTGGACGATGCATGACCGAGGACAGTAAAATAGGTAATGTCTTTGTTTTCACCAGAGTTTAGAATTACATTAGGTTGCCTTTAATTAAAAGGTATGGAATATTTATTTTATAAATGACAGCTTTGTATACAGTTGCTAATAGGTAGAGAGTAGTCTCAAGGCATAAAGAAAAAATGTCAACGTTTTAATTTGAAAAGTTGCACACTGAATCATTTAATCTTTAAAGTTGGTTATGACAGCATGTTGTTTTTGTGTCTAACGGAAACTGTCAGTAATGGTCAAGTAACATGAATCAGGATCAGGGTTTGAAATTTTCCTGTTTTTAGAGGATTTCCTCTGGTTTCAATTTCCTCTTATTTGGTTTCCAGTTTCCTCTTTTTTGTCTCTTTTTATCATTATTTTGGCTTTATTCATGCAAAAATGCCCCTTGCAGTTAAATTTTACAACATAAAATACTTCTATCTTATAAGCCTAGCATTTATTTGCAGAATGATTAGTCATCTGGAGAATTATTTTTCCTCTTTTTTGTCATCGGTCATTCCAAGCCCTGACTGATAAACTTGAATGTTGTAAAATTGTGACATTAACCTTGTGATGCACTACTGTATGTGAACGGTTTTATTCAAATCATTTGTAGAGAATCGTAGGACAATTTTAAATGATTAGAAATTTTAATGTCATCTTAGGAACTTCTGAATGTCACAAAAATGTGAACCTGTATGGAAGATTCCACAGTACATTCAGTCTTTGGACTTTTGATCCCAAATCATTTCTGAAAAGTTAGAGTGCTGCAGAAAGTAATTTTATTTTCTTGTAATTAATATCAATTAAACAGTTGAGTATAAGAATGTCACGAGATGAATTATTTCCTATTTTCAGGTTGCTGTTAACACTGTTAATAAGCTAATATTAAGTGAATAACATTTTGAAATTGGAATTCGTATCACGCTCAATATAATCATCAGCATATGTCTGGCTTTTTCCTAGGTCACCTGTTTGTGAAAAAGGGTGTGACGGTGATGTGTGCTACAGGGGCCCTGCACAGGGATCCCAGAGTGTTTCCTCAGCCAGATACGTTTGATCCAGACAGGTTTTTGCCAGATAATGCGTCTAAGCGCCGACCCTTCACTTATGTGCCATTCTCAGCCGGTCCACGAAACTGTATTGGTGAGTCAACGATACCTTTGCTTAGTGTTTGGGGTTCTCTCTGAAACCTCCCGTTTTCAGACATAATTGATCTTGATCATGGTGAAATAAAATTACAGCTAGATGCCATTGGGTTTATTACAATTCACATAACTCTCAGTTTTTAACTATTGAATCAAGTATTAAGTGATTTCTAAAGAAGCACCACAGTATGTTTACACTGTCATTGACAACCCAGTCATAGTCAAGTCAGGGTTCCAACTCATGACATGCAACTGCAAGTATTACTGGCTCTACATGTCTCATGTACCGTTGAGTTTGTGGACTAAATGCAATTGATGCTGACATGTGTTTGTTCCATCATGTGTCTATTGGTGTCTGTGTTACATTACATATATGTTTTATGCCATGCAGGTCAGAACTTTGCCATGAGAGAAGAAAAGATAGTCCTTGCCTCAATTCTTAGAAATTTCCACATCGAATCGATGCAAAAAGAAAGTGAATTGCGACCTTGCGGTGATGTGATTCTGCGCCCGCAACATGGGGTTCTCGTCAAACTAACAAGCCGCCGCTAGATGTGGTCTTTGACAGCTGACGCCAGCTTTGATTTTCCATGAACTAATATCAGGGTGTGTTAGTGGCATACAGTTTGCTTGAGTGTATAATTCATCAGATATCTGCTTTATGTTAGAACGGTCTTGTTTTGCTGTAACAGATTATGCTGTTGTTGTTACTGTGATTTGAATGCACTCATTCCCAGTTGCACATGTGCAGGCATTTTGGAAATGAAGCTCTGCGAGAGACTGTTTTCTTTATTCTAGTCTACCAGTATTGATGCATAGATGTTAAAAGCTTTATATCTATTTTCAAAAAATTTTAGTGTTTTTGTGATATTGCCATTTAACGTTCCTATACAGTATGAAGCGAACTTCACCAGTTACTTGTTGTTTCCGTAGGTTCATCTGGGCAGGCGTGACTTACACTCAGTTTGGCCATTATGTTTAGCTTTCACCGAGTTCTGTTATTACCATGTTTTATAAGTTATTTAAATGTTAATTCTAAAAATTCAGAGAACATACATCTGTACACTGTAGAACTGCAAAAGATGGATATTCCCTTAACTCTGACAAAGATCCATGTCGTTTGTTATTACAATTCTTGAACTCAGTCCTTCAGTTGAGTCAAATTTAACCTTACTAGACTGCTTTTTCCAGTTGGATGCGACTTGTGGTAGTTCATTGTTGTTATTTTTATAGTAGTTATTTAATTTTAATCACTTTTCCCGAGTTATTGTCTGTTGTATAACGAATTATGTTCACATCCTTTGTGTTACTAGTGAATTGAAAGGTGTGGATATGTATCAGACACGAGGCAATCAGTATCAAATAATTTAACATTCATGGTGGCCAAAACTTTTACTTTACAAACCAAAAATAAACGTTGTTAATAAAAGCATTTGATTCTTGTCTGGCTTCCATTTTTAAGCCAGCCTGTGTGTTGGTAAAATTTACATTTCTCAATCAATAACAAGTCGAACTTCTGAGAATACAGTTCTGTTTGTTAACCCTGAAGTTGACCTAGTTGATTTTGAGGTCAATGTTGTAAACCAGGTTCATAAGCATTACAATTCCATGTGATCAAAACTGGAGAATGCCCTGGAAAACAGCGCACACTCACAGTAGGAAGACTGCTAGTCTCGAGGATAGCCAATAGTGATTTTTTGGATGACAGGTCATTCACTTAAATTGCAAAATCCCATCCATTAATTCAAGACTTCCCTGAAAGTTTGATGGAGAACATTTTAGTTCTTTGGTACAACAGCCATGCAGGATTTCTCTGCTTTACTTTAAAAAGTTTATATCGAGAGGGGGGCACCACCGTTTTCCAAAATTTGTTGTTTCTGCAGGCAGATTTTAATGAAAGATGCATGCATTGATAGTTTCTCTAAGATGTTCAGTTTCTGTCAATTATTACAAAATGTCATCAGATGACTTAAGTGGATGCTACATGTTAAGGGTTGTCTTTGACTAGCTATTCCTTGTGTTGGTCATTGTTCAACTAGTATCTAATAAGTGTGAAAATAACGATACCTCCGCCATAAGTTTTGGTGCACCAATCAATGCCTTGCATTGCTTTATACAATGCAATGATTTCCCTAGTAGACCCTCAGAAACGGTAAAAGGAATGTGCTGAGCGTCGCATGATAAAAACGTATACCGTACTTCACAATATTTTTATTTCACCACAAACGATTACATACAATCAACATTAATCTTGTACCACTCTGGCCTTGAGATCACCCATGACACCATTGTGTAACGCACCCCTGGATTTTTTACGAGTGCATAAATTAAATACAGAACAAATTAAATCCAGTATACAGAGCTGAAGTGTAAACAAGACAACCCACAACCCGACAATTGAAGCAAATGAGTGCTCCTAAACTACATAATTATTCAAGTTTCCCTGATTAGATCGTTCCTGCACTTGGCAAGCATGTCACAGACACCCAGTTTAATGACTAGCACTGTTGCTTAATGGATAAAAAACATCCTGAAAAATAACCTGTAGAACAACCGATTGTCATGCACTTTCACAGATACAAAGCAGTGGAAGTGAATGGAAATGCACACTTGTCATAGAAAGCACCTGTAAGACAATCTAGCTTGCATTGATTAACATCATTCCACACGATTAACAACTTATAAAGGGTGCCCAGTGATGAGGTATATTTCATACTTTCTGCGCGATAAAGAGCTTATTTGACAAGACAAGCGTGCAATCAACATAATATACATTTATTTGGTAAACTCTCATCAGGTATCAACATGGCCTTATCTCTAACATTATCAGAAATTCTGGTCTCAATTAGAGTGTCTCGTGCAAAACAATGCAGTCCAAGTGTTTGTTAAATAAATGCAACCACTCAACACTGTCGATAAATTATTTGGACAGTTTAGATTCAGAAATAGGGATTGATAATTGTCTGCGTCTAGTCATTCAGCTGGATGACAATGGCCATCACCTTAACAATGTGAAGTTACTTTGCATTGTAATCGTGTATTAAATAAAAAGTCAACATTCTGTACACAAATAATTCAATAATTACAATAAGTTTATTATGCAAAAGTTTTATGGAATGATAACTAATGCCTAACATGAAATATTGAAGTGACATTATGTATTTCAAAACTTACATAGTGGCCAATAGCAAACAATGTGCTTCAAAACGGTAGAATGCCCCATGAGTGGAATAAATTAAACACAAAAAGTTTATGCATGACCACAACATAAAGCCATTACTGGAAAATTAACAAACAGATTTAACTAAGTTTATCAAGATGACATGCTTACACCACATATACTACACCAATAAATATGTGACACTATGAACATGATATCTATAGGGCATTGTAACTGCGACTATGTGATAAAATGGGTGATGACTCATCCCTGTTTAATGTCCCTGATCTTGACCTCTCTTGTTGATGTCGGTAGAGCTTGGCTTTGTTAACAGATGGACCTGTGTGGAAAGGGCAGTTCATTAAAACATCTGTTACAACTAAACCTTATGTTGGGAAATACCGAGCAGTGCTTTTCCCCAATTCTTATCACATTTGAGCTGAAATCACATGACTGCGGTATCATTGAGGTGTGATAAAAATACTTGGTACCCCGAACATAACCTGAGTAAGATAGCAGGCAGTGTATGAATGTGATGTTTGCATAACGTCAAGAGAGACGAGAGCAATACTCCTTATGGTTTAATGGCACATGAGCTTAGACAGAAAGAAAAAACAGCCTCCCATGTTAAATATAACAAGAAATAAATAAAAACAGATTTCCTTACAGAAAGTTAGAGTGAGGGTGGGATTGTGATCTTCGTTCAGGTCAAAGATTAGTCATTAAGACATGAATTAACAGATCACACGAAAAGCTTTCCAGCTATCGTTACTTGGTAAGGAAATCACTTGAAACTAACATGTAGCAAAATGACTGCGCTTTTGCGGGACAAGTTACTTGTATTGCTCACATCATCACAAAGTAAAACTGGAATTCCCCACACTACCAGATACAATCTTGTTTTGGCTCTGTCTGCAAGCTTTCTTAAACAAGCACTGTATAACACGATATAGGAATCTTTTCCTGATGAGAAAAGAGTTTAATAGCCGGCAACTGAATAATACCACAGCTTTGGCGTACACCGCGTTGCCAGAGCTTTCCCATTCTCTACAAAACTCCATCATGTACACCGACTTTGAAACGAGCAGCAACCTGTCACAGTTCATCTAATATGAAGGGGACATAACTGGACGAGCACTTATCGTGTATTGCAGATGACACAGCTGATTGAGTGGCAGGATTGCTTTGACTCGAAAACACTGAGGCTTTGGTAAAGTCTGGTCTAACATTTGTTTTCATATATTACCAGGTGTGCCTTCAGTAATGCTAGGACCTAGCTAAAATCTAGCTTAAGTCACGTGCTCTCATTTAAAATACACAGCAACATCTCACATAGTCTGGCGAAGTCTTGCTTTTTAACAAGGTCCTAGCGTTGCTAAATGGGAGGCTGGTTTAACCATTCACACATTGATCTAGTAAAACCCAGTTTACACCATTACTATATTTTGGATATTATATTCCCTAAGGGAGTCTCAGTTCATCAGACAACTCTGAACACTCTGAACCAGGCCCAACATTCGAGATCAGATCCAAGTTTAACACTTGCATCACGATCATGCTAAATTACCCAGAACAGCCATTTGCGAATAATGTGAATAGAATTTTAAAACAATCTACACAAGGCAGTAGTTATGAAGGAATTAAACACTGTACTTTACAGAAATGACAACCATGCAAACACATGACCAATGCTTTCCTAGGGATTTAACGGTTTTCTTCTTTTTGCACGTTCATATTCAATTAACTTTTATTTGACAGCAAAATGGGATTTGGACATGCCAGCACAAGGCAAGAGAAATGCAGCTGAAATGTGTTAACTCCTGGAGGCATAACACTGCTGACTTGGGGAAAACCCGTGTAACATAGACTCTGCTACGTGCCATTCAAAGGAGGCTGCCATTTTTTAACTGCCATTCCGTGATCAGCCAACTTGTCTCATTGGGGTGCTGAAAACATGAGGTATCACAATGGTGATCAGCACTAGCAAAGAGGGTGATAACTTTACTGCAGATGGTGAACTGAGTAGTCTATAATCAAGCCGAGACTGATGGCTGAGTGAGATTAGTGCAGAGATACCGTAATCGATTGATTTGCTGATGAAGGTGCAGAGGTCAAGTGAGTTGTGCAGTTACTGAGGATTTGATTCAGTGGACATGCCTTCAACAAACCTTCAGGAGACAGATTAACGTAAATGACTGTACTGATCATCACTTGGGAAAGATTTCCCTAATAATTTAGAAGATTCTGAAGGCTCATCATCATTCGCAATCTCGTCCGTGACTCTCCTCTGCTGATGTTTATACAAAATGGCTTTGTTCACAGGAGGACCTATAAGAAAATGGCCGACGAAAAAAACACTAAGAACTAAAAAGCTAAAACTAAAGAAAAGACAACAAGAAGGGACAGAAACAATACTTGAGGTTATGTAAGACTTTGTCCACAAGTCAATTATGAGTCGAATATCTACGAAATTATGGATTTCAATTCAAAGTATCAAGAAAAATTTTTGGTAATTTATTGACATTTTGGAGAACATAATTATGAATTCCATCAGCCATTTCTGAGATATGATGTTCAGTAGTTAGCCAAGTTTGGACATTTTTCTATGGTCCACCATAACCTTAACAAAACTAAAGCGTCATTAGTAAATAACAGTGAAGCCACAGCCACAAACAACTAAGAAGCCAATCACGAGTAAACAACAGTGAAGGAACAGTGATGTCAGAAGCCAAGGTCAGATGTAAAGACAGAATGCGCAGTGAAAACCGATGCTACCAAGTACGTCACCTCAAATAGCATCTAGAAAATGCCTCCCAGAGTTTTTCGGGTATTCCACAACAAACAACACCAATTGAAGCACTTCCTTCGGTACATCTATCAGACTGAAACAACTGCTAACATGACTACAGCACCTGCTCTACACCTGCATATGGACACTCACCAACATAACTGAGAAAAACTGGCAAGAATATGAGACCATGCGACGCCCCAAATATGACGATTCCCAGGTACATTCGGAAGTAGAACACTTCAAACAACTGTGACTCGGAGAAGGCCAACACAATGATACCTCCCAGTTTTGTCAGGGTTATTCCACTTAGTACCTGTAATGATATCAAAGAAAAGTTTACAACTTACGGCAACTACTCACAACAAAAGTGTTTTGCACACTGAACTATTCACAGTATCCACTTCATTTGGTCACTGCAACTATCAACATCTTCAAATATGCATCATGACAATGAAATCTCTCAAGTATTTTGAGACGTAATGTTTGATGACTTAGTTCTTTGTCAGCCTACAAACCACGTTGAAAATTCTTTCAATGATTTGACACTGAATCCATAAAGAGTGTAAAACAGGAAGTGACTAATGAGCTCACCAAGTTCTGACTCCCAAGTCACGTGACCACAAGACCGTACGACTCATCACTACTTACAGAACTACCCATGTGGGCCAGCGCATCTTTAGCTCGTAGAACACGGTTTTCTTTAACACTGACAGCAAAAGCTCGGGATATGTGAGAGCAGAACTCTACTGAGATACCAACAGCCTGCAAGAAGTCAATTAGTGTCCTAATCATAATGTAATAACAATTGGTATCCATAAAGCCCTTATTAAGAGTGTTCAACAGTTTAGAACGAAGAGCATGCCAACTCAAACACGCTAAAATTTCAAGACTGGCAGCAAACACATTATGGAGAATTAAACTCATAGATAGGTACAGATACCAGGTATATTGTGTGTACGTGTTTTTATTCTTACTTCATGTACCAAAGAATTGCTATGTAAATATCTTGCATGAATTAATTTAATAAAGGTGCAGTTTACAAGAGAATCTAGAATTGCTTTGTTAGGTGAGTGTCAATTTCTTACCATGACAAGATTCACGAGAGAGACGGCGTTCAAACTGATATTCCATAGGACCATCAAACCAAACATGTTCACAGTGATCATGGTGATCACTATGATGATCATTAGAGCTGAATGAAGGTCACATCCCAGCAAGAAGAAGGTGACGATGAAGATGGCGACCGTGCAGAAGACCAGGTTCATGATTGTGTCATGGATAATGGTGAGATACTGCTCATAGTAGACGTACCAGACACTGCAACCGGATGATACACGCATCAATCAAGTACATGGCACACAGCAGACCTGAATCAGGTCAGACGAGGTTTGGCCCATTTTAATGACAGTACAACAAAGAATGCTAGCCAAAAATGACAAACAAAACTTGACAAAACAACAAAGAATATTGACTATCATCCACGAAGATTTCTTACAGATATGATTACAAGCAAAATCAAAAATCAAACAACTATCCAGGATAAGTATTTTTAAATAAAAAATAATAGCAGGCGGTTTGGTAAATGTTGCATGTCCCAGACATGCGCAGGCCACTCAGATGGGCCCAATGCACTGATCACTTGAATTTTTTATGCTTTATATTAGTTGAAATCAAGCTGAGATGCTAAAGACGTGATGCAAAGATCTAGATGTGTGCCTCAGTGGGACTCAAATTCACAACCTTGACTAAAGGAAGCGGATACTTATCCCACTTAGTCACACTGCTTCCTCTCAGGTTAAACACTTATCCCACTAAGCGACACTGCCTCCTCTCAGGGTAAATAACAAAGAAAACCAGATTTTTACACAGTCACTTAAATTCCTCCCCAAAATCGATCGATACAGAACGAAGAAAAAATACATATTTCGAGACCAGCATTACCTATACGCAAACACTTCAGGGCTGGGTTGATTGGACTTCTTGTTTTGGTTCATTGTCTTGGTGATATTCTCGGCAATACTTCGCCCTGATTTCATGGCCGCAATGAACTGTGATGATGTCACACAGGGCACGTGATAGGACATGAAGTAACTAGCTGGAAGTACACCAAACACTTTAAGTGACTGTTGACAAATTAGTGCACCCCTCACAATTTTCTGTTAAAAATTCTGTTACAGTACTGTACCAAGATTTAACCTCCATGCAAATATGAATAACAAGAATGTATTTGATGTTTAAAATATTGCACGATGACTCTCCAGGCTGGATAGGCACCTCACTTTAGTACTGTAGTCCCTGGTTTCCCATCACAGGGTATAGCTGTCCTTGTGTCTCCGTCACATGGTATAGCTGTCCTTGTGTCTCCATCACAGGGCCGTAAAGCAGTACAACTGTCAAAAACTTAGCTCTCCTTCTCAGCTGTCACATAGCCGCATGTTTACTTACAACTTAACACTGAGATATTGCTTGGTAGTGTTAAATCAGATGAAGTTGTACAAAATAGCACAAACCTCCAACACCTGTCACTTCTTTCTCTTTTTTCTTCAACACAACTGCATTTCCGTACGCTGCATGACCTCTGTAACATAACACAGTTATGACAATGAAGTAGTGGTGGCAGCACATGCCGATAAGTTAATGCACTCTTTAGACTAGCAAATAGAAAAGGATGCAATTTTTTTGTCCACCACCTGCGGGACACAAGGTATTTCAGAACACAAACCTGATTAACTCAAAGAAAACTGCAATAAAATATTGACACTGGTTGACATATTTCATGGACACTTACAACTGAAAATATGATTTTGATAAATATTCCATCAAGATGTACCAATTGTCGGAGATTTACTTCAAGTAACCACAACAGGTCACAACTGCTCCAAAACACTGCCATACTCTAGATACAAAGTAATGATCTTCCATACAGCAAATTTTACACTTGTCTAGTATCAGATGAGTGTGACTGATTGAAATAGAGTCCCACCGCACACAATTGAACGGGCAACTTACCCTTTGGTACAAACAATACCAGGGTTGTCTTTTAAGAAGAATGGCAAATACTTGAAGAATTTGTCAGGAGGAGGTCGACTTTTTGTCAACTGGACGTTGCAGGAGTCACAGGTGTCATTGGTAACCCAAGAGTCATTGAAAGCTGCAACGGAAACAGAGAATAAACGTAAGTTGAAATGATGAAGTAAACATCTACTTATAGAAAGAGGTTTAACAGGAAAAATTACAATATTGCAACAAGTTAACGTTTCTAAACTTAATATTTGAATGATGCAACAGTTACTGACATCTGTTGCCATCAAGAGATGAACACACAGGACCTAAGAAACTGGCATAACATCAATAAAACTTACATGACGGACAGAAGTCTGAGGGGTTGTTATGATGATACCGGCAACATGGCGGGTTTCCTTCTGGTTTGATCCAGTCAAAGTAATCGTCGAGCCAAGATGAGGCTGGTTGTGCTATGTAGGAACTGGAAAAGGATAAAACGTCAAACAGAATTGGTCAGCCAAGCGGAATATATAGTACGCAAAATGGTAGTTAAACACTATAGCCTACGCTCTCCCATGTTTTCAGAGGTGGATACTTTTACTAGTATATTTCTAGGGCCGAAATGGTCCATGTTTTGGTTTTTGGTTCATGGTTCATTTTTGCATATCATTTTCTCAGAAACGTTGGATGTACACCAAGGCTATCCAGAAATTAAAGTAACCTGCATGTAACACGTCACAAACCCAGAAATTGCGTTAGATGAGTGTGTGAAATTAGTAGAAAATCATCGTACTAAAGTTGGATAGATGTGATATTACACCCCTTATCTAGACAATTTAGGATTTTGTACAACTGGACTTAGTTCAATGGCAGATTTTACAAGTCGTGCTAGGCATGTCCACATTCAAAGGCGACAGAGATGCTATCTGAGCATGTATGATATATCCCCAAATGAGAACACTTTCTCACAGCCACACTTAACACATTACCACTGACAGTCACCGACCAGGCCACTGCCATTGGTTCACAATCACCATAAGAAACACAAACTCCTGTTGAAGTACTGTTGACAGTAGTACTTATTACTATCCTCGTATAACATCTCTATGTACAAGCGTTACACATCACAAATTTTACTGTTTCATCACAAACACCCTTAATTAAAAAAACATCACTTGTCATCAGTCAACTAAAACCAATGGACAGTTATTATATTTTTCCCTGACTTGCTTAAGAACACTTAACACAGACCTTTAGCAATTAGATAACTTGGAGGTGAGTACAGTCAAAAGAACGGTTTTATGACTGCCTTCGCCAGGCACAATCTACATACATGTTCTTAGTCTGGGACGCTGTAAATATTTGACTGGCCAGAGAGTTCTGGGGACATCCAATAGAGCCACACACCAAGTTCTGACCATCTCGGCTCGACAAGTCCGGTGGATTCTTCAGCACATAATAGACGGGTGCACCCACAGACAGGTACTTGCTGACATTGCCAAAATAGTCGAGTACGTAGGAGCCCTAAAGAGATAGTACAAGTCAATCAGTATAGTGCAACTTTAGGTCAAGTTCATGAAAATAATTTGGTACACCTCGACTGTTCTCAGTTAAAGAAGACTGGAACACTTGACAAAGACGGCAACCGCAGCTTTTCTAAATCAGTAATACCAACATGCAATGGCCAAGACAAACTGCAGATACTGAACCAACATGGTTTCAAGAGGTTTTCTTTTACTTATAACATGCACCAATGAGAAACTGCTACACTGTAACCACGAGTAGTGTCGGAGTATACTACAATTTTATGTACAACGTACACATAACCTCACATAATCTCCCGTATTACACAGTGACACTTCATCACAGCATACAGACATACTGGCGAATGGCAGAGACTATTCTCTTCATTGCAACACACATTAACATAAACTCGTGGACTGAGAGTAACTCTTTCATACCCTTGGCATAGACAAACTTTGATCCAGCCCTACATCCACTTTATAAAGCAAGGAGGCACAGAAGCATAGCCAGCCCACAAACACCAGCATCTGCAAGAAAATGAAAACCTTCTAATAATTCAACTTCATCACTTGCACATTAAAAACAGACTTGCATTTACAAATTACCAGGTTATATTCCTGAAAGACGATCCTATAAAGAGAAGCAGGCTGACAGCTGATCGGCTATGCATTCTAGAACAATCACTCATAACTTGTCTGATGGCATTCTCTGACAGTCAAATGAGGGAGAAAACTATGGAAATTGCTTTGGATCAATCAGAGTAAAAAGTGAGCCAAATAAAATCTGAACAAAAGTAATACCATTAAAATTATACAGTGACTCTAATTACCAGGGCTTGGAATGACCAATGACAAAAAACGCGGAAACTTTTACGGCCCAAATCATGCCCGATAACCTGCCTTTGAAATGGTCAATGTGAACCTTCCCGCGACAAAAATCGGGAGGACTTAAAAAAAAAAAAAACGTTACCACCATCAGTAGCATGCGTCTGCGTCCTTTTCGCTCGCCCGTCCACTCCCAACCCACACAAATTTGGCTGCAGAGCGGTAGTATTTGTCGCCGGGCTTAACAATAACACGAGCCGCCATTGAAAATCAGACCACGCTTTACCCAGATGCCCCGGCAATGTTGACAATTTACGTTCCTCCGAAACATAAAGACTTCCGCTTTCCGAGGTGCACGTCGTCTGCAACGCCGCGGTAAGAAAGAAATTTGCCGCGGAAATTTCATATCAAATCCGATATTTTTACGCGGAAATATTATAAAAAAAGCGGAAAGCACATTTCAAAAAAGCGGAAATCCGCGTTTCCGCGGAAAATTCCAAGCCCTGAATTACATGTGACTAGTAAACTTGTTGCCCAAGCTAAAACTTGCTGTTATTCTTTCATAAAACAAAATCTAACTAAGCAAGCACGTATTTGTGAAATAATTGAGGAACTTTGAATTTTAAAGAAAACTTAGTGATTTTTTTGGATTCCCGTCATGTGATGTCATCAGTGTAAGACGTTGATCAGTTGAAAGCATAATGCGCAATTATGGCAAATTTGTAACTTTTGAAAACTTATAAAGAGCGAGCTTGACGAGTATTGAGAAGACAGGTAAAGAGATGGGGGTGAAGACGACACTCAGGCCATAAGTGAAACAGGTAATGAGTTAGACTTCGCCATATCGGCAGACTTTGCGTGTTTGAGGCCATACGAACTCGATCCCGCCTCTCGCACCGGCGAGTGAAGTCTAGTCGAAGCCAACTCAAGTCTGTGGACAGTCCTGATTTCAGAATGGTAATTAAAGCCTTTTATAATCACAATTTAATTTTTTTACCACGAGACTTCAGTGTCAGGTAAAATATGTGTGTCAAAGTTCAGTCGAGAATAGCGGACACTGATTTCTGTATTTAACTGGAATGGCAAGTGCGTTAGTCAGTTAAGCCCTCCCAGTCTAAAATACTACAAATAATAACAAAAGTTGCCATACCACTACAGGTCTGATGTAGTCCTTCATTAAGAAGTGTGAATAGTGATTTTTGACAAAGTAGAACAACAATCCATCTTGCTTGGGAATAGGCTGCCTTAAGCCTTTCACAAAACACAATACATCGAGCCGACTGTCCTGCAAGTACACAAGCAATCAACAGGGTTAGGCTACTTGGGACACTTTGAGCGACTTATAACAACATACTGGTATTCAATATTAACTTTTGAGTACACAATGTTTAAGGGCAAATTTTTTTACATCAAAATATCTAGAAAACTTAAAGATCTGAACCAAAGTGATGTTGCAATGGTGCTTTACGGTGTCATACAAAAGATAAACACAATAGAGGCACTGGTGCATGACACACTAGTGTATGACACACTATTGTGTAACACATAGTGTATGACACACTTACTAGTGAATGACACACTAGTGTATGACACACTATTGTGTAACACATAGTGTATGACACACTTATTAGTGAATGACACAGTAGTGTATGACATACTAGTGTATGACACACTAGAGTATGACACACTATTGTGTAACACATAGTGTATGACACACTTACTAGTGAATGACACACTAGGGTATGACGCACTAGAGCATGACACACTAGTCTAGTGAATGACACACTAGTGTATGACACACTAGTGAATGATGCACTAGTGTATTACACACTGGTAAATGGCGCGTTAGTGTATGACACACTGGTAAATGGCGTGCTAGTGACTGACACACCTCTTGACGTTTTGCATCCCATGACATGACACCAATCAAGCAAGAGATCTGGAACAGGAAGTTGATGATGACCGCCAGACCAGCGTAGAGGGAAAAGGAGCGTACTGCAGGCATTGAGGTCATAGCACCTAGCAAAGATAGCAAACAGAATTAATATACAATGAAAAATGCATAGAGAAACATAGGCTTATTCCTGAAAAGTGACTTACATCAACGGAAAGTTACATCAATGACGGTGTTACACAACCATAAGTTAGGCCAAGAACAATTAACTGGTTTCAGTCTCTGGTATTTTTGAAAATCAAATCTTTGGCGAAGTCTTATTTCAGTTGCTTACTTGTTCAAAAAAGAAAATCAACCAGAGATGAGCAATAGGGAGGTGTTTTTATGCATTTTTTTAAAACCCTCTCAGGTAGCTTGGCCCAAATTGACGCAGTGGCCATCCACACTTAGGTAATTCAGTACGCAACAGAATACATAACAGATAATTTTATGTAAATGGACTTTGACAAGGACTTGGACCAGAAGAACAAATTGCAATTTTAATAATTATCTAGCACAAAAGACTGGGGCAACGAAAAATAAAACATCAAAACAGGATTACGAAGTTATCCTGTAAGGACACATCTTAAAAAATATCCGCAACACACAAAATAATTTCATTCATCTGATAGGTATATTGAGTGGATATGTTCTTTTTGCACAGATGGAAATTGATGTACCCATAGTGAACAATTAAGATTGTCTCATTAGCATTCATTCATTGCATTGTGACGGCACGGCTATGTACGGTGAGCGTGACTGGCTGATAAGGTCTCAAATTACGGTGTTTCAGGCAAAATTGACCAGAGTCCCTATTCACACGATTTCTAGCTTTCCTGGTATGAACCGAGTCTGATCCACCTTGTGGACCTATTGGAAACCTCTGATTACTTTGACGTTCTGGGGAACATAATCTTTTCACTCGTGACAAGAAGAACTGCCCGTGAATGCTTCAACAGGGCTCGACCCTATGAAAATCCCCAGGTCGCAAAATTTTCCCGCCGTTTTTACGCGCCGAAATAGCTTTTTTTGAGATGATCGAGAAATTTCTTAGATTATGCTTTTACCTCCAGCGTTAAATACCCACAAATTTCAAGTCGCATGCAGGTAGTCATTACTGTTCTTCACAACCAACGTTCAAAGGCTGTTGCCGACGTGAAAGTTGAATCAGTAACAAACACATGCTTTCGAGTAGCTAAATTTGAAAAGGGAGACAATGTTCGTTGAAAAAAGTATTCGTTAATTTGCTAGGCCTGACCTGCTATATATGACTATCATCAATGTCGTTCAAGATCCAAACTAACTCTAAGCGCAAACTCCTCCATTTTTTATGTGCAGTCCAAACTTTGCAACTTAACTCGACGTTTGAAAAACAACACGTCGAAAAAAATCTGTGAAACGTTGCCCAAGTCAAACGATGTATGCAGATGCGTGGGTACAAATCAGTGCAAACTTCACAACAGAAATGCTGGACTTACGCTGTCTGTTTAAGTATTCAACAATTAGGTTTCCATGAAATTAAAGGCCTTTAAATAATTCCCGAATCTGTGCGGGTTTCCATCGGGTAAGAAGAGAGAATAAAAATTTCGCTAACCACAATTTCCCATACTACTCGTTTTGTTGCAATAGCTGGCTACGGGCATAGATCATCAGGCCTAGGGAACATTGGAACAGGAAAATATCAGCTACACCGGTCCCTTGGAATATTGTAAAGCATCGGGTCTTTCTAAACTGTTTGGAATCTATTATGTTCATTGTCAAATAAACCATTGGCACCCGAATGCTTAACAGAGCCAAGCCGGTATACTCTTTCATTTAGAACTGTCGCTGTTCTCTTTTGATGTGTAGTTTTGGAGTCCCGCGCGAGTTCACACGCTTGAATCCCTGGAGTAGGCCTACACTTTACATTGGCAACAGCATGTGACAGACGACTCATATGTCGCGCACATAGCCCGAGAAACAAGTAAAGAGTTTGAGAATTTATTGGTGACTCAAAGACTACTTTGCTGAACATAAAGACGTGGTCGTCGTTTCGCCATTAATAGGATTGTCATTTTCACATTACTTTACTGTCTTTTGCTATTATACAAAACGAGACTTACATTTCCAAATCACGATCGTCTGCTGGGACTGCTTGCATGCTAACAACGGGACTGACCGGTGCCGCAGTGAGATATCAGGGATTTTGTCATGGATATTTGACAATAAAAACATATTAGAACGTGAAAATAAATGTTTTTCCACCACAAAGTTGATTGTCTAAGAATTAGTAGAAACACTGCTGTTTTGTGACATTTTGTGAAACACGCCAAAGATCTATTCTCCATTATCCCATGTTCACGCGACATGTTTACAAGTCATCAGGAGGTCTGTTCTCAGTCGGTTAGTGTTCTTTTGAACATGATTTGGCAACAACCAAATAATGGTCGGATTCACACGAGTTGCTTTATATTTGCCAGGAATCTGCCGAGATGTGTAAAAACTCATCTCGCATATGTTGGAAGTTCTAGGTCGCATTTTGCGACTTGATATGAGCTGGCAAAAATCTCAGCTTGCATTTCCAAATTTCAGGTCGCAAAATAATGCAACCTACAGCTCATTATGTCGAGGCCTGTTCAGTGAAGCCAAGACGCTGACTCACCAAGGAAGAAGGCAACCATTTCTGACAAACTAGTCAACAGCATGCTGGGACCAATTTGTCCAACTATCCTGCCGATCTGTTCTTCACGTGTCTCTAGTGGACCACGGATGTCTCTCTGCAAAGAAACAATTTATCGTACAATACAAGCCTGTACAGTAAGTAACTGCTGGGTAATAACCCATAGAGTTATTTTTCCCCATGGGAAATGATGACTTGGCAGAAAAATGGGACAAGCATGCTGCAATGCTTAGGGACGATCAAAGGAAAAAAATGAAAGAAAGTAGAATATAGTGTCATTTTTGAATAATATATTGCTCAAAGTGGAGGACAAATAAATTATCACGGGGCAAAGTCCTTTGTATTCATTTCCTGTATCTGAGCCCCTCATGGGATTTGGAGAAATTATTACCCAAGAGGCACTAGACCCAAGAATAAGTAGTACCTCCAAATCCCACAAGGAGTCTTGCCATGTTATAATCTATATACACATGAAATCAGGTACTACAATTTCTTATTATCAGGATGACAGCAGCAAAAACGATCACTAAGTCACAGCTGCGTACCACCAAAACATACACCATAGTTCAGGTATAAAAAAGTGCTCCACTCATACTTAACTCACACGAGAAGTTTCTAAGCCTGGGAAGAACTGATTGTTCGTCATTACATGTTCTTCTCGAATGAAAATTACTTGATTTGTGCACACAGTGGTTGTACCTAGATTCATTAGGGTGGACGAAGCAGTATTGAGGTATCTTGTACAGAACAATGATTTAAATAACTTGAGGAAAATTGCTAAATGTTTAATCAATGCTGAGAAATGTCAAAATGAGTTTCTTGATGTATTGGTTTAGATATCCTGTAATCTATTATATATTTGTAATGTGGGCCAAAGGCCTATTTACATGAAATAGAGAATCCTACATGGCAAGCATCGGGATTTTGATGAAATTTCCAATAGGTTTTCCCCATGTCATAAATCTGAGACGAGTGTAGGATTTGTTTTCTCACATGAAACGTAAAAATGTTCTTTTATGCTGAAAAACTCGATGTGTCTAAAACTTTCAACTACACGACGCAACTTTTGTAAAAATACACTTGCGCAATGTTAAGTAATTCAGTTACTTTTTGTTAATAGGTTTATTTCAAACTTAACAAATGTAAATTGCATTCAGCTTTTGTAACAAATATTCAAGTTATAAACTAAAAAATAGTCTTTGAAGTCGTAATATTAAAACGTTAAACATATCTATAAATAACATTCAGCAAGGCTTCCCTGCGCGTGAGCACTGAATTGACCTTGAGACAACACAAGCAGACAGTCTCGCCGTGTTTCTTGAGTTGGGGCTCGTCTCCATTTGAATGACTGTGGATATAAAATTCGCCGCCAAGATGGGGGTTTGTTTAAGAAGTTGTTTGCATATCCTTCAGACTGGGAGTACGTACAGTTGCGACACCCAATTTGTCGATTATAACCTTGACACCTTCTCGGAATTCAGGCATTGTTTGGTTGGCGCGCGTTTGGTTGTTTTAGTGTTTTGCAGACGATAAACTGTAAGGCGTATGGATTTCTACTTTGCACTACTTTGTGATTTGTCCATGTAATATCGAAAAAATTACGTACTCGGTGTTATTAACCAGTCGTGTCGTAACATATTCCAGGTCATGTGAGAAAGACATTTACTCAAGCATGGTTGA
>NMRA01000299.1:517241-537326 GCA_002633005.1 Phoronis australis | reverse complement strand
ACAGTAGCCTTCACTGGAATCCAGTGACCTCCAGTCTCCTCTAATGGACTCCAGTGGCCTCCAGGGTCCTCCAGTGCCCTTCGGTGTTCTCCGGTGGTCTCCTTCGACCTCCAGTGGCTTTCGGTGTTCTCCAGTGGCCCCCAATGGCCCCCAGTGGCCTCCAGTGACCTCCAGTGGCCTCCAGTGGCCTCCCGAGGCCTCCAGTGGCCTCCAGTACCTTCCAGTGACTTTCAGTGGTCTTCGAGTGGCTTCCAGTGACTTCCAGTGGATTCCAATGTCTTTCAGTGGCTTCCAGTGGCCTAGAGTGGCCTTTAGTGGCTTGCAGTTGCCTCCAATGGTTTCCAGTGCACTCCAGTGGCCTCTAGTGGCCTTCGGTGTTCTCCGGTGGTCTCCTTCGACCTCCAGTGGCCTTCGGTGTTCTCCAGTGGCCCCCAATGGCCCCCAGTGGCCTCCAGTGACCTCCAGTGGCCTCCAGTGGCCTCCCGAGGCCTCCAGTGGCCTCCAGTACCTTCCAGTGACTTTCAGTGGTCTTCAAGTGGCTTCCAGTGACTTCCAGTGGATTCCAATGTCTTTCAGTGGCCTCCAGTGGCCTAGAGTGGCCTTCAGTGGCTTGCAGTTGCCTCCAATGGTTTCCAGTGCACTCCAGTGGCCTCTACTGGCCTCCAGAGGCTTCCAGTGGCATCCAGTGGCCTCCAGTAGCCTCCAGTGTTCTCCTGTGGTATACAGTGGACTCCAGTAGCCTTCAGTGGCCTCCAGTGGTCTGCAGCGCACTCCAGTAGCCTACAGTGGCCTCCAGCGGTCTCCAGTAGCCTCAGAAGTCATCCAGTGGCCTCCAGTGGCCTCCAGTGGTCTCCCGGGGCCTCCCATGGCGTCCAGTGGCCTCCAGTGGCTTCCAGTGGCTTCGACTGGCCTCCAGTGTCTACAGTGGCGTTCAGTGGCCACCATGGACCTCCAGTGGCTTCCATTGTTTTCGGGTGGTTTCCACTGGCCTTCAGTGTTCTCCAGTGTACCACCTCCAGTGGCCTCCAGTAGCCTCCAGTGGCCTTCAGTGAACTCCAGTGTTTTCCAGTGGCCTCCCATGGCTTCCAGTGGCCTCCAGTGGCTTTAAGTGGTTTCCAGTGGCTTCCAGTGGCTTCCAGTGGCTTCCAGTACATTCCAGTGGCTTCCAGTGTCTTCCAGTGGCATAGAGTGGCCTTCAGAGGCCTTCCAGTGACTTCCAGTGGCCTTCAGTGTCCTCCCGTGGCCTCCAGTTGTCTCCAGTAACCTCCAGTCTCCAGTGACCTTCAATGAACTCCAGTGTCCTCCAGTGAGATCCAGTGGCCTCCAGTGGCTTCCAGTAGCCTCCAGTGTTCTCCCGTGGCCTCCAGTGGCCTCCAGTGACCTCCAATCGCCTCCAGTAGCTTTAAGCTTCCTCCAGTGGACTCCAGTGGCCTACAGTGGTCTCCGGTGTCGTCCAGTGGCCTCCAGTGGACTCCAGTGACCTTCAGTGGCCTTTGGTTTTCTCCGATGGTCTCCTCTGACCTCCTGTGTCCTCCAGTCGTCTTTGGTGTTCTCCGGTGGTCTCCTTTGACCTCCAGTGGCCTTCGGTGTTCTCCAGTGTCCCTCAGTGGCCTCCAGTGGCCTTCATTGGCCTTCGATGATCTCCGGTGGTCTCTTCTCACCTCAAGTGGCTTTCGGTGCTCTCCGGTGGTCTCCTCCGACCTCCAGTGGCCTCCAGTGTTGTCCAGTGGCCTTCGGTGTTCACCGGCGGTCTCCTCTCACCTCTAGTGGCCTTTGGTATTCTCCGGGGGTTCTCCATTGTCCTCCAATGGCCTCAAGTGACTTCAAAGGGATCCCAGTGGCCTCCACTGGCCTACAGTGGCCTCCAATGGCCGCCAGTGACCTTACTTGATCTCCGGTGGTCTCCTCTCGTCTTCAGTGTCCTCCAGTGGCCTCCCGTGGCCTCCACTGGCCACCAGTAGCTTCCAGTGGTTTCCAGTGGCTTCCAGTGGCTTCCAGTGACTTCCAGTGGCCTCCAGAGGCCTACAGTGGCGTTCAGTGGCTTCCAGTGCACTCCAGTGGCCTCCAGGGGCCTTAAGTGTCCTCCAGTGGCCTCTAATGGCCTCCAGTGGCATCCAGTGGTCTCTACCGGAATCCGGTGTTCTTCAGTAACTTCCAGTGGCCTCCAGTGGCTTTGGGTGACCTCCAGTGGCCTTCAGTCTTCACCAGTAGCCTCGAGTGTCCTCCTGTGGCCTTCGTTGTTCTCTGCTGGACGCCAGTGGCCTCCAGTATCCTCCAGTGGCCTTCGGTGTTCTCCGGTGGTCTCCTTTTACCTCCAGTGGCACCCAGTCGCCTTCCGTGGCCTCCCAAGACTTCCAGTGGCCTCCAGTGGCTTTTAGTGGCTTCCAGTGGCTTTCAGTGGCTTCCACTGTCCTCCAGTGGCCTACAGTGGCCTTCAGTGGCCTTCGGTGGCTTCCAGTTTCCTCCATGGACCTCCACTGGCTTCCAGTGGCTTTCAGCGGCCTCCAGTGATATCCCGTCGCCTCCAGTAGCCTCCAGTTGCCTCCAGTAGTCTCCAGTGGCCTTAAATGAGCTCCACTGGCTTCCAGTTGCTTCCAGTGGCTTCCAGTAGTCTCCGGTGTTCTCCCGTGGTTTTTTTGGCTTCCAGTGGCCTCCAATGGTCTCCAGTAGCCTCCAGTGGCCTCCAGTGTCGTCCAGTGGCCTTCGCTGTTCTCCGGCGGTCTCCTCTCACCTCTAGTGGCCTTCGGTGTTCTCCGGGGTTCTCCAATGTCCTCCAATGGCCTCCAGTGACTTCAAAGGGATCCCAGTGGCCTCCACTGGCCTACAGTGGCCTCCAATGGCCTCCAGTGACCTTAGTTGATCTCCGGTGGTCTCCTCTCGTCTTCAGTGTCCTCTAGTGGCCTCCCTTGCCCTCCACTGGCCTCCAGTAGCTTCCAGTGGCTTCCAGTGGCTTCCATTTGCCTCCAGTGGCATCCAGTGCACTCCAGTGGCCTCCAGGGGCCTTAAGTGGCCTCCAGTGGCCTCTAATGGCCTCCAGTGGATTCCAGTGGCATTTACTGGCCTCCAGTGTTCTTCAGTAGCCTCCAGTGGCCTCCAGTGGCTTTGGGTGACCTCCAGTGGCCTCCAGTGGTCACCAGTGGCCTCCAGTGGACTCCAATGGCTCCCAGTGGCCTACAGTGCCCTCCAGTGGTCTCATGTGGCCTCCAGTGGCCTCCCGGGCCTCCAGTGTTCTCCAGTTGCCTCCAGTGGGCTCCAATACCCTCCAGTGGCCTCCAATACCCTCCAGTGGCCTCCACTGGCTTTGAGTGACCTCCAGTGGCCTCCAGTGCCCTCCTTTGGCTTCCAGTGGCCTCCGCTGACCACCGGAGGTCTCCCGTGGCCTCCGGTGGTTCTGGTGTCCTCCGGTAGCCTGAAGCAGACTGCAGCGGGTCCTAGTGGCATTCATTGGCTTCCAGTGGCCTCCCGTGGCCTCCCGTGGCCTCTAGTGGCCTTACGTGACTTCCAATGGTCTCCATTATCCTCCAGTGGGTTGCTGTAGCCTCCAGTGTTCTCCCTTGACTTCTAGTGGACACTAGTGGCCTCCAATGGCCTCTCGTGGCCTCCCGTGGCCTCCAGTAGCTTCCAACGGCTTCGAGTGGCTTCCAGTGACTTCCAGTAGCTTCCAGTGGCCTCCTGTGGCCTACAGTGACCTTCAGTAGCTTTCAGTGGCCTCCCGTGGCCTCCAGTGGCATCCAGTGGCCTCCAGTGGACTCCAGTGGCCTCCAGTGTCCTCCAGTGGCATTCGGTGTTCCCCGGTGGTCTCCTCTGACCTCCTGTGGCCTCATGTGTTCTCCAGTGGTCTTCGGTGTTTTCCACTGGCCCCCAGTGGTCTTCAGTGGCCTCCAGTGGCTTCCAGTGGCCTCCCGGGGTGTCCAAAGTTCTCCTGTTGACTCCAGTGGCCTCCAGTACCCTCCAATGGCCTCCAATGACCTCCGATGGCCTCCGGTGGTCTCCGCTATCCTCCGGTGGGTCCGGTACTCTCCGGTAGCCTGAAGCAGACCGCGGCTTATCCCAAAGGCATTCATTGGCCTCCAGTGGCCTCCAGTTTCCTTCACTGGCTTCCAGAGTCCTGTAGTGGAATCCAGTGGCCTCCAATGGTCTAAAGTGACCTCTAGTGGCCCCCAGTGGACTCCAATCGACTCCAGTGGCCTCCTGCGGACTCCAGTAGACTCCAGTGGCCTCCTGTGGCCTCCTTTGGACTCCAATGGCCTCCAGTGGGCTTCCGTACCCTCCCGTGGCCTCCAGTGGCCTCCAGTAGCTTCCGGTGGCTTCCAGTGGCTTCCAGTGACTTCCAGTGCCTTCCAGTGGCTTCCAGTGGCCTTCGGTAATCTCTGGTAATCTCCTCTCGTCTCCAGTGACCTCTAGAGTCCTCCCGTGGCCTCCAGTAGCTTCCAGTGATTTCCAGTGGCTTCGAGAGGCTGCCGGTGACTTCCAGTGGCTTCCAGAGGCTTCCAGAGGCTTTCAGTGGCCTACAGTAGCCCTCAGTGGCTTCCAGTTGCCTCCATTGGCATCCAGTGCACTCCAGGGGCCTTTTAAGGCCACTGGAGGCCACTTAAAAGTGGCCTCCAGTGGCCTCCAATGGCCTCCAGTGGATTCCAGTGACCTCTACTGGCCTCCAGTGTTCTTCAGTAGCCTCCAATGGCCTCCAGTGGCTTTGGGTGACCTCCAGTGGCCTCCAGTGGTCACCAGCAGCCTCCAGTATCTTCCTGTGGCCTCCAGTGTCCTTCAGTGGTCTTTGGTGTTCTCCGGTGGTCTCCTTTGACCTCCAGTGGCCTTCGGTGTTCTCCAGTGTCCCCCACTGGTCACCAGTGGCCTCCAGTGGCCTCCAGTGGCCTCCAGTGGCCTTCGGTGATCTCCGGTGGTCTCCTCTCACGTCTAGTGGCCTTCGGTGTTCTCCGGGGGTCTCCAGTGGCCTCCAGTGGACTTCGGTGTTCTCCGGTAGTCTCCTCTCACCTCTAGTGGCCTTCGGTGTTCTCCGGGGTGTCTCCAGTGGCCTCCAATGGCCTCCAGTGACTTCAAAGGTATCCCAGTGGCCTCCACCGGCCTACAGTGGCCTCAGTTAGCCTCCCATGGACTCCAGTGGCCTCCAGCGGCCTCCAGTGGCCTTCGGTAATCTCCGGTGGTCTCCTCTCGTCTTCAGTGTCCTCCAGTGGCCTCCACTGGCCTCCAGTAGCTTCCAGTGGCATTCAGTGGCTTCCAGTGCACTCCAGGGGCCTTAATTGTCCTCCAGTGGCCTCTAATGGCCTCCAGTGGCTTCCAGTGGCCTCTACTGGAATCCGGTGTTCTTCAGTAACTTCCAGTGGCCTCCAGTGACTTTGGGCGACCTCCAGTGGCCTCCACTGACCTCTAAGGGCCTCCAGTGGCCTTCGGTGTTCTCCGGTGGACTCCAGGGCCTCCAGTGGCTTCCAGTGGTCTCTAGTGGCTTCCAGCGGCCTGCTGTAGCCTCCAGTGGCCTCCCGGGATCTCCAGTGCTCTCCAGTGTCCTCCACTGGCCTCCAGTACCCTCCAGTGTCCTCCAGTTGCCTTCGGTGTTCTCCGGTTGTATCGTTTGACCTCCAGTGGCCTTCGGTGTTCTTCAGTAGCGCCCAGTGTCCTCCAGTGGCGTCGAGTGGCCTCCAGCGGCTTCCAGTAAGCTCCAGTGGCCTCCAGGGGCCTTCAGTGGCGTCCAGTGTCCTCCAGTGGCCTCCAGTGTCCTCCAGTGACTTCCAGGGCCTCCAGTGCCTCCAGTGTCGTCCAGTAGCCTTCTGTGTTCTTCGGTGGACACCAGTGGCCTCCAAAGGCTTCCAGTGGCCTCCTGTGGCCTCCCGGTACCTCCAGTGTTCTCCAGTTACCTCCAGTGGCCTCCATTACCCTTCAGTGTCCTCCACTGGCCTTTGGTGTTCTCCGGTGGTCTCCTTTGACCTCCAGTGCCTTCGGTGTTCTCCTGTGGCACCCAGTGGCCTCCAGTGGCGTCAAGTGGCCTGCAGTGACCTCCCGGGGCGTCCAAAGTTCTCTAGTTGACTCCAGTGGCCTCCAGTACCCTCCAGTGGCCTCCAATGACCTCCGGTGGCCTCCGGCGGGTCCGATACTCTTCGGTAGCCTGAAGCGGACCGCAGAGGATCCCAAAGGCATTCCTTGGTCTCCAGTGGCCTCCACTTTCCTTCACTGGATTCCAGTGTCATGTAGCGGAATCCAGTGTCCTCCAATGGTCTACAGTGACCTTCAGTGGCCTCCAGTGGACTCCATTCGCCTCCAGTGGCCTCCCGTTGACTCCAGTGGCCTCCCGTTGACTCCAGTGGCCTCCAGTGGCCTCCAACAACCTCCAGTTGCCTCCAGTGGCCTTCATTTGCTTCCGGTGTTCTCCACTGTCCTCCAGTGTCCTTCACTGCCCTACAGTGACCTCCAGTGGCCTCCAATGATCTTCAGTGACCTTCAACGGCCTCCAGCGGCCTCCAGCGGCCTCCAGTGGTCTCAAGTGGCCTCCAGTGGACTACAATGGTCTCCACTGCCTTCAGTGTTCTCCGATCCGGTGGTCTCCTCCGACCTCCAGTGGCCTCCAGTGTCGTCCAGTGGCCTTCGGTGTTCTCCGGTGGTGTCCTCTGAGCTCTAGTGGCCTTTGCTGTTCTCCGGGGGTCTTCAGTGGCCTCCAATGGCGTCCAGTGACTTCAAAGGGATCCCCGTGGCCTCCCGTGGACTCCAGTGGCCTCCGTTGGCCTCCAGTGACCTGCAGTGGCCTTCGGTGATCTTCGGTGGTCTCCTCTCGTCTCCAGTGGCCTCCACTTGCCTCCAGTGGCTTCAAAGGCTTCCCAGTGATCTCCAGTGGCCTCCAGTGTCCTCTAGTGGCCTCCCGTGGGCAACAGTGGCCTCCAGTAGCTTAGAGTGGCTTTCAGTGGACTCCAGTGGCCTGCAGTGGCCTCCAGTTGCTTCCAGCGGCCTCCAGTGGCCTCCAGTGTTCTCCAGTAGCCTCCAGTTGCCTCCAGTGGTCACCAGTAGCCTCCAATGTCATCCTGTGACCTCCAGTAATCTTCAGCGACCTTCAACGGCCTCCAGTGACCTCCAGTGGCCTTCTGTGTTCTCCGGTGGACTTCAGTGTCCTTCAGTGGCCTCCAGTGACCTCCAGTGGCTTCCAGTGGCCTCCAGTGGCCTCCAGTGGCCCCTGGGGAATCCGGTGTTCTCCAGTTGCCTCCAGTGACCTCCACTACCCTCCCGTGGCCTCCAGTAGCTTCCAGTGACCTCCAGTGGCCTCCAGTGGCCTCCAGTGGCCTCTTTGGCCTCCGGTGACCTCCGGTGGTCTCCGGTGGCCTCCGGTGGCCTCCGGTGGTTCTGATGTCCTCTGGTAGCCTGAAGCGGACCGCAGCGGCTCCCAGTGGCATTCATTGGCTTCCTTTGGCCTCCATTGGACTCCAATGGCATCCAGTGGCCTTGCGTGGCCTCCAGTTGCCACCGGTGGCCTCCAGTGGCCTCCAGTGACCCCCAGTGTCCTCAAAAGTCCTCCAGTTGACTCCAGTGGCCTCCAGTGGTCTCTAGTTGCCACCGGGGGCCTCCAGGGGCCTACTGGAGGCCATTGGAGGTAAAAAGAGGCCACTGGATGTCAATGGCGGCCCCTAGATGCCACTGGAGACCACTGGAGGCACCTGGAGTCCCGTTGAGGACCCTGCAGGTCTTTGGAGGCCACTGGATGCCACTGGAGGCCACTCTATGCCACTAGAGGCCACTGAAGGCACCTGGAGGCCAGTGGAGACCACTGGAGGCCACTGGAGGCCACTGCGGGCACCTGTAGGCCACCGGAAGACATTGGAGGCCGCTGCAGACCACTGAAGGCAACTGGAGGACTTTTGAGGATACTGGTGGTCACTGGAAGCCTCTGGAGGCCACCAGAGGCCAGCGGAGGCAACTAGAGGTCACTGGAGGATACTAGAGTTCGGTTGAGGCCGCTAGAGACCGTTGAAGTCCACTGGAGGCCACTGGAGGACAATGGACGCCACTGGAGCCAATGGAGGCTGCTAGAGGCCAATGGAGGTCACTGGAATCCGCTGGAGGGCGCTGAAGACGACTTTAGGCTGCTGCAGGAAACGAGAGCCCACTCAAGACAGGAAGCCTCCAGCGGCCACCGGTTGTCTCCGGTGGCCTCCGGTGGTTCTGGTGTCCTCCGGTAGACTGAAGCGGACTGCAGCGGATCGCAGTGGTATTCATTGGCTTCCAGTGGCCTCCAGTTTCCTCCAGTGGTCTACAGTGGCCTCCAGTTGCCTCCTTTTGCCTCCAGTAGGCCCCTGGACGCCACTGAAGACAAAAGGAGGCCACTGGAGGTTAATAGCAGCCCCTGAATGCCACTGGAAGCACCTTGAGGCCCCTTGAAGACACTGCAGGTCTTTGGAGGACACTGGATGTCACTGGAGGCCACTAGAGGCCACTCTAGGCCAGTAGAGGCCACTAGAGGCCACTAGAGACCACTGGAGGCAACTGGAGGCCAGTGGAGGCCACTGGAGGTAACTGGAGGCCCTTTGAGTACAGTGGGGACTAACTGGAGACCACCAGAGGCCACTGGAGGCCCTAGAGGCCACTGGAGGCCACTGGAGGCCACTGGAGACAAGTGGAGGCCAGTGGAGGCAACTATAGTTCGGTGGAGGCCGCTCTTGGCCGCTGAAGACCACTGAAGGTCACTGGAGGACACTGGATGCCACTGGAGACCACAGGAGGCAACTAGAGGCCCTTTGAGGACACTGGAGGTCACTGGAGGCCCCTGGAGGTTACTAGAGGCCACTGAAGGCCACTGGAGGCCACTGAACGCCACTGGAGGCCACTGGAGGACACTGGAGGCCACTGGTCGCCACTGGACGCAACTGGACGCCACTGGAGTCCTCTCGATCCCACTGGAGATCACTGGAGGCAAGTGGAGACCATTGAAGGCTACTGGAGACCACTACCACTGGAGGCCACTGGAGGCCACTGGAGGGCATTGGAGGCCACTGGAGACCAGTGGAGGTCACCGGAGTCCACTGGAGGCCACTGGAGGCCACTAGAAACCACTGAAGGCCACCGGAGGTCACCGGAGGCCACCGGAGGTCACCGGAGGCCACAGGAGTTCACCGGAAGCCACCGGAGGCCACTGGAGACACTGGAGGACACTGGTATCTACTGGAGGCCACTGGAGGCCACTGGAGACACTGGAGGACACTGATATCCACTGGAGGCCACTGGATGTCACTGGTGGCCACTGGATTCCACTGGAGTCCACTGCAGGGCAATACAGGCAATTGGAGGCCACTGGAGGTCAGTGGAGGCCACTGGAGCTCACTGCAGCACACTGAAGCCCACTGGAACCCACTGGCGCCCACTAACGCCCACTGGAAGCCACTGGAGGCCCCTGGAGGCTACTGGACGCCACTGGACGCCGCTGGAGTACTCTGGATCCCACTGGAGACCACTGGAGGCAAGTGGAGACCATTGAAGGCTACTGGAGACCACTACCACTGGAGTCCACTGGAGTCCACTGGAGGCCACTGGAGACCAATAGAGGCCACTGAAGACCACTGGAGGCCTCTGAAGAGCACCGGAGGCCACTGGAATCCACTGGAGGCGCCTGGAGGTCACTGGAGGCCACTGGAAGCCTCTGGATGCCACTGGAGGCCACTGGACACCAATTGAGGCCACTGGAGGTCACTGGATTCCACTGGAGGCCACTGGAGACCACTGTAGGCAACTGGAGGTTACTGGAGGGCATTGGAGGCCACTGGAGACCAGTGGAGATCACTGGATTCCAATGGAGGCCACTGGAGACCACTAGAGGCCCTTGGAGGCCACTGGAGGCCACTGAAGGGCATTGGGGGCCACTGGAGACCAGTGGAGGCCACTAGTTATCCCTGAAGCGTACTGGATTCCCTTGGAAGCCACTGGAGTCCACTGGTGTCCACTGTAGCCCAATGGAGGCCGCTGGAGCCCACTGGAAGCCACTGGATACCATGGGAGGCCACTGAAGGCCACTGGGGCCCACCAGATGCCACTGGAGGCCATTGAAGGCCGCTGGAGGACACGGGAAGCCACTGGACCCTACTGGAGGCAACTGAAATCCACAGGATGCCACTGGAGGCCACGGGAGGCCACTGGAGGCCACTGGAGCCCACTGGAGATCATTGGAACCCTCTGGAGACCATTGGATACCACCGGAGTCCACTGGAGACCTTGGAGGCCACTGGAGGCCTGTCAGAATATAGTCTGACAGTATTATTAGTTGTATTGTTTTGTTTTGTTATTCAGTTTGATTGGCATGACCCCTGAGTTAAGTACAATGATGATGTAATTTCTTTACTGTAGAATAGTATGGAACTTTCTAGTAGACTGAGTTCAGTAGTGATGATGTAATTTGTTTAGTACATTATATTGTGGATTTTTCTAGAAGATTCTAGCATGACAGTGATTAATGCAGTCTGGACTATTCTAGAGACTAGTTCATGTTTGTAGAATGATTAGGTAGATTCAGGAAAGTTCTAGAATGTGCTTAAATTGATGAAAAGTTCTAGAACTAGAACAATGCATTAGGTTATCAGTACACTAGCACCGGATTGTGTTAGTCAGATCAAGTCAGTTCAAGAGAAGATCAAGTCCGTTCATCAGAAGTTCAAGAAAGTTAATCAGGAGAACTACAGTTGAGTTGCAGTGAAGAGAATCAGCAGTTACAGCGATAGTCAATAGAGAGCCCGCTATAGAGAGAACAGGTTATTGAATCGACGAGTGTAACAGTTGCTGAACGTGTCTCAGACGTTCATCACAAGTCAAGGCTTTGCAGCATTGGCTGGAGCATAAACAGACATTACGTCGGACGTTTTGTTTGAGTAGGCTTGTGAACGTACGGTCGGAATTGACCTATCGCCAGGATTATGACGGACGGCTTAATTGACCAATCAGAACGCAGCATTCTTGGCACACCTTCGTCTGCGTTTCCAAGCCGTCATTTTACCCGACAAACCACGCGTAATCGAGTAAAGCTTACTTTAGTCTATAGCTCAAGAAATTGTTCCCTAAGAATGGAGAAACGGTGTTGATATGGCGTGTGTAGCACCGACAGCCGTTATGCTGCTCCAGAATAATATCCCGTCATTTTTTGGCATGTCCTAAGCCGAAAAATGATATTGAAAAGCGTAAACTATGGATCAAACTGTACGGCCACACGAGCAGCTGAACTTAGCGATGTTGCTTGATAACTCGAAGGCTATACTAAAAACAAATATATTAGTTCCAAGATACGCACTTTTCAGCTTGGTGGCTACGGTGCAGGGCTATCTCAGATTTTGACTCCCGAGTTTCCTAAGTCTGGCCGCCTTTGTCTCGGCACCTGCTGAATCGCAGCACTCTAGCGGTAGTCCCCGGAAATTGCTGTTTTCAAGGACATTTTTATATTATTTTTTTATTATTTCATTCTAATGGACATTGTTTTGTTTCGTATCAGAGGTACATTTTTGTTATTCATAAACCGTAGGCTGGCGTTCAACTGAGCTTCTCTCCGGTCAAAATTCAGAGATTCGATCGGCACAGGAAAGGGCACTGGATTACTGCCGGAACTCAAAGCCTTGGTCGAGCTGTTGTCAATAAAAATAAACTGTTGAATCACTTATTGACGTTTACCTCTAATATACACTATGTCTGTAGACTCGGAGTTAGATAGAGCTCATTTTGAAGTTCTTCAAACATGATATTTAGATTTATGAAGTTTTAAAAAAGAATTTGAGTTATTTTTGTAAATACCCTATTTTTGCAACTACCACACCAGAGTTGTAATCTTTTGTAACCATACCACGACTTAGTGATCATGCTACCTTCAAAATTAAATGAAAGCTACCTTTATGGAATGAAACTACAAAAAATGCCAAGTTCATAAGAAGGTAGGCCTAATTTAAATGTCTTAATGGTGCAAACAGACAATTCCATTGCCGGATTTAGGAGGGGAGGGGCCCCAGCCCCCCCCCCCCTTGGCTGCCGCAAGCAAAGTGAAACAGCAAGAGCGTGAAGTGTGAGGAAATACTGAGTTCAGTAACTAGGACCGGCAGTGGAAGAGGGGGGCTCAGACCCCAGATCTCGGCGGAATCGTGTTTCTCAGTGTTTTTTTAGTCCATCGATAGATTTTCTGAACAGAAGGTCCAACGGTCTTCATCCCTGGCCCCTGCAACTTTCGGGCCGCCTGTGCACATACAATCGCACTTTGCCCAATTCCACGAAGCAACATATGTTGGGCCCCCCTGTGGTATCCTAGATCCGCCACTGAATTCCAGACATTAATTTGACTTAGACACAGCCCTAAACCTACCGGAGCTAACTGTTTGCCTAGGACGAGATGAGTGTGTACCTGAGCTATGAACCTGAATTTTTTAATCAAAATATTTCGTTACAATATTAGAAAAGCGTAAACAGTGCTATGGAGTCGACCTAGTCAGAGACTATAGTGCATGTGTGGTCTGTAATCTTTAACCTACTTTGGAGTCCCACCAGTTGTGACCTACTTTTCATTTGGCGAAATTTAGCAGACGACAGAATAAAAATATCGGTGAATCTACACTGATTTTATTCGAAAGATCATGAAATCTATGGAATCGTACAGATAATTCGACTTTAAGGTACATACCCTGCTTTACATGAACATATCGTATCAGCGGGCCTTGTCATTTGTTAGGTGAAGGTGGCCCCGAGGCCGAGGGGTTCTTCGGATTTTCGCTGGCTCCTCGAGCACTTATTTTTTCATCGTCACCTTTACAAATTCCCATATCATGAACGTATGATTCTCTGTTGAAAATCATCACCTCTTGTCTCTGTCGAAGCGTTTTCAAATAGTGCAAAAACACTCATCGATTCCACCAGGAACGTCGTATAGCGACAGTGTATCTGTCTCTGACATGTCGTTCGATTGTCGGGTATCACGTGACTTTTCGCATAGGGGCGGAGCTTGCGATAGGTCAGTTAATAAAGGATTAACTCGAACCAGTCTTCAGTCAGTCTTCGCACCGAAAGCTATTAGCACCGGTCTGTAACAACCTGCGCCCACCCAAACACGGGGAAAAACGTGACAATTGGCGAGCACGCCAGGAGCTTACTGACGGTAACAAGGTGTGATAAAGTGGACTGTTGGAATTAGCAACTCACTATGGAGACAAGATCTCAACTAAGGAGTTATTGGCCCTCTGACAAGAAATGGATCTGCAGGGGAAGCAACTCCAAAAGTCAGCAGCGTTCAGCCACCGAGGTTATCAGAGTAAGGATTCGGTGAAGCATGCTAACCCTGAACGCGCCTTCAAAGGAAAGCTGCGTCTGAAGGAGGGGTATGTTGGCATAAAGAAGGTCTCAGTGTTTAGACACACAGGCTGCACAACCATTGTGGTTCGATCCACTCTAGTCGAACCAGAGGATATGACGTGCCGGAAGTAGTCATGCAAGTTGGCGGACTCTACCAAGAGATGGCTACCTGTCGCAAAGATCAACATAATGATACCGTACTACACAGGGGAAATGTTTGCGATGTGTATGGAGCGTCCAGTGGCCGATTTGATTATCGGGGACGTACCTGGCGCCTTGGACTCAGGGGATGTTGAGCTACAGCGGAGGGAAACTACTGTCAACGAGGACAATACAGCCTTGTGGAGGGTCCGAAAGATGACTCTCAAAAGGGTAAGACTTCCCAAGAGAAGAACCCAGTGACCTCAACTCTAGAGGAAGAAGAGGTGGCCGACACGTCGGTAGGAACAGATCCTGATGAATCCAGCAGGGAAGCGGTAGCAGTGACTACCAGGGCTCAGGCAGAGCGACAAAAATCGGACATTAAACCTTTAGCTGTATCTCCGACCATACAAGAAGTGGGACTAAAGCAGTTCAAAGAAGCCCAGCATAAAAATTCATAAATGAAAAACCTGTGGGAGCAAGCTGAAGCCAAGGTTAAGCGACAGACCAAAGGCAAAGGGTCATACGTGATGGAGGTTCAACGAGGATACTCTATCGGATATTGAAAAAGAAAGACGGTGACGAGGTGAAACAAGTTGTCGTCCCGAGTAGTTTACGGAAGTCCGTGATGAGGCTTGCTCATGAGTCTATACTCGGTGGACACCTCGGTGTTAGGAAGACAATTGACCGTGTCACCAGCAATTTCTATTGGCCAGGAGTGGCATCAGAAGTGACCAGATTCTGCAGATCATGCGACATCTGTCAGAAGACCATTCCAAAAGGTCGAGTGACCAAGGTATCCCTGGGAGAGGTGCCTTGAGGAGCCTTTCAAAAGGATCGCGATCGATCTGATTGACCCTATAGCTCCAGTTTCCGACAAGGGAAACAGATACATTCTCACGGTGGTAAATTTCGCTACCAGGTATCCAGAAGCAGCGGCGCTATCGAAGATTGAGAGGGAGCGTGTGGCTGAAGCATTATTAGAAGTCTTCAGTAGAGTAGGGTTCCCGCGAGAGATCCTGAGTGATCGTGGTACGCAGTTCACAGCGGAACTGATGAAGGAGGTCAGCAGGCTTGTGAGTGCAAAGCAGCTGTACACAACCCCTTACAATCCACGCTGTAACGGGCTCTGTGAGAAAATCAGCGGGGTTCTAAAGGCCATGCTGAAGAAAATGTGTCAAGAAACACCAAAGGAATGGGACCGGTATCTGCCAGCTGTCCTGTTTGCTTACCGAGAAGTCCCGCAATCAAGCACAAGATTTTCACCATTTGAGTTGTTATACGGCAGGACATTAAAAGGCCCGATGCAAATGCTGAGCTAACTCTGGACAGGGGAAGACAGCAACGACGTCCGTAATACTTACCAGTATGTCTTCGAGCTCAGGAACCGGTTAGAGGAGACCTGCGAGTTGGCTAGAAAAAGTTTGTACAGTGCACAAGGTATTCACAAGCATTACTACGACAAGAGGACCAGAGATAGGCAGTTTCAAGTGGGACAAAGAGTGTTAGTATCACTTCCCACAGACCACAATGAGCTTACTCTGCAATGGAAGAGGCCATACGAAGTTACAGAAAAAGTCAACCGTATAGACTACCGCATCAACATGAACAGCAAGATTAAGATCTTCCATGCCAATCTGTTGAAGGCGTATCACGAACGCGAGACTGACAACATCACAGTCAAAGATGAAGCGATCGGCGCAATGTTGATTGAAGAGTGTGTGACTGACGAAGCGACCCTTCTTGATGAAGGCGGTTTAGAGCTTCGGCCAGAGGTGCACAACGAGACCTATAAGGATGTAAAGCTGTGTGATACCTTGACGTCAGAGCAGCATGAACAGGCACTACAGCTCCTACGTTGCTACCGTGGTATCTTCACCAATCAGCCTGGAGAGACCGATTTGGCCAGCCACGTCATCGAGTTAACAACAGAACAACCAGTGAGAGTGAGACCACGTCAGATGCCACATACCACTCAGGACCTAGTGAAGAAGGAAGTGCAGGAGATGTTAAAGATGAATATCATTGATCCTTCGACTTCAGTTTACAGCTCTCCTGTAGTATTGGTGGCTAAAAAGGACGGCACCACAAGGTTCTGTGTTGACTACAGACGGCTGAATGCAGTGACCAAGTCTGACAACGAGTCCATGGGTAACCCAGAAGCTATCATGGCTAATCTGCATGGTCAACGTTTCTTCTCGAAGTACGACTTCACGAAGGGCTACTGGCAAATTCCCATGGATGAAGCTAGTAAAGAGAAAACCGCATTTGTGGCTGCAGGAGGCTGTTGCCAATTCTGCAGAATGCCGTTTGGCTTGGTGAATTCAGCGGCCACGTTCAACACGATGAAGAAAAGAATGCTAGCAGGCTCAGGTAATATCGAGCAGTATGTCGACGATGTGCTATTCCACACTGTCACCTGGGAGGAACATCGCTATCCCTTAGGGACTTGTTTCAGAGGGTAAAGCAAGCAGGCTTGACAGTAAAACCGTCAAAGTGCAGTATCGGATATCCAGAGGTGGAGTTCCTTGGACATCAGGTTGGAACGAACCAGATAGCTATGGATGACCAAACGCTAATGAAGATCCAGGATGCACCATCACCATCTGCAAAAACTGAGGTACGGTTATTCCTAGGACTTACAGGGTACTATCGAAAGTTTGTGCCCAACTATGCACAGATAGCCACATCGTTGACGGATTTGCTGAAGAAGGGCCAACCAAAGAAAGTAGTGTGGAGCGATATTCATGACCAGGCATTCAGGAAGCTAAAGCAAGCGCTTGGAAGTAGCCCGATCCTACGAGTACGTGACTTCGGCCAGAGATTTATTGTCAGGACGGACGCGTCAAACGATGGTTTTGGGGCAGTCTTACTGCAGGAGTTTGACGATGGGATATTCCCTATTGCATATGCCAGCCGGAAATTTAAAGAGAGCGAGCTGCATGACTTTACAGAAGAGAAAGAGTGTTTAGCAATAGTGTTTCCTGTTAAACGTTTTCAGTTTAATCTCTATGTGACAAAATTCATGGTGCAAACAGACCACAAACCACTGGTATATATTCAGCGTTATAAGATTGAAAGTCCCAGGGTTATGCGAAGGGCTATAGCGCTGCAGAATTATAAATTTCATGTGGAGGATATCCCTGGAAAATGTAACGTCGGTGCAGAGACTGTAAGTCAGGGAGCACTTTACGGGCGGATACGGCAGTAGATTATATATATATATATATATATGTATATGTATATGTATATGTTGCATTGAAAAGTAAGCTGTTCTTTGCTTTAATTAGTTTGTACAACAAACTTTCGTAGTGTCTACACAAGTGTCTTTCATCGGATGGTAGTTGATACAATAGATCGCCCAGTGTAAGTGGCATCACGAACACATATATATGAGTAAATATAAAATAAAACTCTGTCTCTATGATATCAATCGAAAATTGTAGTGTTTAGATCAGAGCTTCAGAAGAGTTTGTCGGACTTAGACACAAGCGTACGACATTATTTGCAATTTCATAAATTTTAAATCTGTCCAGTTTCACCAGGAACTGTAACTTGTGAGCATTAGCTAAAAATTGGAAAATTGCGGTAGACGTGATTTTGTTTTAACACAAATAAGCAATTCGGAGTCGGCTTAAATCACAGTGAAGTGAAAATGGTCAGATTGTCAAATACCATCAAAGTAATCTGGTAAGTGTGATAGCTTTAGTTTGAAAGTAGTTCCCTAGCTATGCATAGCAGACCTCACTGGCAGACCTGCCATGAAGTTTCAGTTAGATTGATTCAGCCGATAAGGATTTAATGAGCCCCTGAAATAATTCTCAGGCCAAGCCTGGAATGTGTGAGATGAAGTAAACCTCACACTCAAGGTTCGATGATTCGGTAGCTATCTAACCTAGAACATAATACCATGCAATGTAGAGAGTTGTCTGAAATCAGGCAAATACGACATGACACAACTGAGCATAGCTAAACGAAAACAGTATATCTTTTTAGCGGCGTCCAACAATGATTGGTTCAGTAATATTAATGAAAATGCTCAGCATTGCAGGTCAACAGAACGAGTGAGCATGCTCAAAAATGTAGGTGTTATCTAAAAGTTGTTCTGTTGCTCAACAAATTTCCACATTTTCATGATCACGATGATTGTACTTTAAAGTATACTTTTTTCTTACGACACCAAAGAATCATTTTTTCTGTCAGTGTAAAAAGCGGTTCAAAATTTGAGAAAATTGCTGAAAGTGATAAAAGCACGCAAATTGCCAAAAACCATGTTAAAAACAATAAGAATGGTTAAATTTGCGCATCATAATATATCTTCCCTATTAAATGATAATTTGAAAAAATTAATTGTAGGCCTACGTAAAAATGACGCGAAATTCCATTTTTTCAAATTGTCTTTCCACAAGGCCAGGAATCACGTACCTCTGCTTTGAGTATACAAATCAAATGAGACTAATTTTCCTAGAGAAGGGGGAAAGTGGGGGTAGGGAGAGAGAAAGAGAAAGAGCGAGAGAAAGGAAGACCAGTGCAAAATGCGTCATGCTCCTCGTCCGTTTAGCACAGCACAAAACCTGCTTCCCGTTCAGTAACGCTAGGGCCTCGCTAAAAAGCAAGACTTCGCGAGGTTACGTGAAATATTGCCGTGTATTTCAAACGAGAACACGTGACTTTGTCTAGATTTTAGCCAGGTCCTAGCGTTACCGAACGCACGCCTGATTATCATGCCCGATAGACGGCGCAAATACCAACTTATCACTTCTCTGACACGAATTGTTCACGTGACCTATTTATATATTGCACACGAAACTGTTTGTTTCAAAGTTCAGTCAGCTAAGTGTGGATTTTTGCTGACCTGTACCTTCGAAGACTATAAACAGAGCTTTCAGGTGAGATTACTTTGTTTACTGGACTGTCTTAATGTTAATGATACGGCAATAATCCCGTTTGGTGGCCCAATTCCTTATTCAATGACTGGTTCCTAAACTGGAACCAAAACAGTGAAAAGTGACCAGCCTTACACCGCCATTGCCCTTTCTTCCACCAACTAAAACCACAGGCGTCTTCAGTTTCTGATCGTCCCCAATACACTACATATAATACTACAAGGTATGACACTCCCGACTAGAAATTCCACGGGTGCTTCACTTCAGCCGTCCATAGCAAATATAAAACTCAATAAATTTACACAAAACAGAGGTTCAACAAACTATGAAGAATTGTTCTTTCTCCCAATGGCCAATACCATTCACGGTGTCCTGTTCCGGCGACTTCGTAAGAAATTCGCAGTCAAAGAACAAAAATGTTCACAAAAAGCCCCGGTTATTGTTTACAATCCGACTCCATTAACATACATACTTGATAATAACATTTTCTGGATCCTCTCGTCAGGGTGATCATGGTGATTCCAAAAATGTATTACTTGTAGGGAGAACAGCATTTTTTTAAAAATTTAGAAAATGTGCATGTAATATACATCATTAGAAAGCTCTCTACGAGACTAAGAGAACGGTTGAAAAATTTTTTAAATTGGACTTATGGTTCCAGAGAAAACGTCATTTTCGTGTCAAAATTTTTGGTAAAAATTCTGTCAAATAGAATTTGTGATTTTAAAATATTATGAATTCAAAACTAAGTAACATAGAAAAACATGTGATACATCATTTTAAACAACTTTTTATGATAAATAATTTGCCATAAAAATCATTTTGATTGGACATTGCTGTGCAAAGATATTGACCTTAAAGTGAACCCAGCCGACAAAGAAAAGTCACAACGTACAATTTTGCTATTTCAAATTGGCATAAAATAAGAATTACGCAAGGAAAAAGTCAAATAAGGTGTCATTTTAAAGAGATTTTTCATCAGGAAATTTAAAATTTGATAATTGGTTGAGCAAATTACTGATATTATTTTGTGATTTTTTGTTAACATGCAGTTTGTGACCGACATAACTTTGTCAAAATCAACTACATTAAATAAAAATTAAAGATTAACATTTAAATAATGTATTGATGACAAGTATGATCAATTGAATAGTTTAATACAAGCTTCTGAAGACAAAAATAAATACAACTTTAACATAAACTTTCCACATAAATGCAATAAAATGAAGACCCTGTCTTGAGCCATCCAGGAATGTTCACGCTGTATCAACAACTGCCATATTTATAAAGTTGTCTTAAGTGATATGAACACAAAAAGGAATGTATGATGGACAAATAAATAAAGTTCTCAAAGCATCCTCAAGGAAGGGGGGCCAAACCCTTTCACTGAAAATTGACAGTGGAGTACCTTCAAGTAAAGAGACAGTCAGTAGAGCACCTTACACAGACTTGTGGCATCCTCAAGGAAGGGGGGCCAAACCCTTTCACTGACAAAGTCAGTGGAGTACCTTAGAGACTTGTGGCATCCTCAAGGAAGGGGGGCCAAACCCTTTCACTGACAAAGTCAGTGGAGTACCTTATGCAGACTTGTGGCATCCTCAAGGAAGGGAGGCCAAACCCTTTCACAGACTATTGTAAGTCAGTGGAGTACCTATTTACAACATGGAGTTATTCTAGCACTTCGAGATCTCCTTGACTGAAGTCGTCCATCAGCCGAAAGGTGTACACAGCCTCATCTTCGTCATAATGGATGTTAAACCAG
>NMRA01000299.1:448501-516767 GCA_002633005.1 Phoronis australis | reverse complement strand
TTCATAACGGGAGTATTTGTTCGAGTTGGAAGGAATTAAACACATCGACAACCTCCTAAGGTGTTCCTCTATGCGCAAAAGGTATTTGTAACAACGTGACTTTGATGGTTTAGTCGGTGCGAGGCATAATTCGCCGAAAAGCTTCCGGCGTACAGAGCGCTTATAGCCTCTACATCGCCTCTGCTTCGGGCCAACAGAGGCGATGGTCATTGCCTAAGCCGCCAGTAGAAAAACTATTGAGAACTTCTGTAACTCACCGGCAATTTCTTCATGGTTTGTTGAACCTCTGTTTTGTGTAAATTTATTGAGTTTTATGTTTGCTATGGACGGCTGAAGTGAAGCACCCGTGGAATTTCTAGTCTGGAGTGTCATACCTTTAGTATTATATGTAGTGTATTGGGGACGATCAGAAGCTGAGGACGCCTGTGCCTAAAACTCAATTTGTGATTCACTTGGCGAAATTAACTGAAGAAAAGACGACGTCGGAGATGATGACGAATATGATGATGGTGGTGGCCATGATGAAGAACATCATAACATTCATATGACGAATTTAGATGTCATAAATCATTTAGAAATAGGTTGCAGTCTAGTTCAATAGAAGCTAAACCAACCTGAATGCAGCAAGAGCGCTCAACAAAGGAGCAGCGTTATCAGAAAATCTCAAATAACTCGAAAAGTAGACGTCGTAGAGAACAATGGAAAGCATCTTCTGAAACCCCATGCAAAGCTCTATCTAAACTGATGGTATCGCCTAATTCCGTGAAGTTTTCGAAAAAAAATGAAATTTTGCGTTTTTTTAAGAATTTCAAAGTCAAATAACTCGAAAACGGTAAGTCTGAGAAAAAATTGTTATAGACCATTTGAAAGATAATACTTCAAAAAATCTACATGCAAAAAATCACGTCTTTTTCTCTTCCCGTTTAAAATCGCACTCCAGACGACTGAAAATGGGTCAACATGCGCCATATCTGCCATCTTGAACGCAACTTCCGGTTTTTTGGCTTTGTATAATAGCATGTTACAAGAAACTAATACCTGTAAAAATTCGAAGGCATTGGTCTGATAATGCGCCCTCTAGAGGAGAAAACGTTTTTAAGCCATAATCGTGGTGCGCATGCGCGATCGCCGATATTTCCGCCATCTTTGGCCGGAAGTAAACAATTACCGGTATACTTGTAGCAAGCATCCAGTCCATTTACTTTGCCGATTCTTAGCCTTCTACGTAAAAAATTGTAGCCTCCAGAAGCATTTGAACCTTTAAATGGAAACAAAATGGCCGCCGCAGCCGCCATCTTGTATCCGATTTTGACGAAAAACAATAGGCTTCCAGTACTTCCGAAAGTACGTGTTATGTGTAAATTTCGTGATGATCGGACGAATATTGCGAGCTGTATAGTGCGAACAAACAAAAAAAAACTTAGTGTCAGAGCAATATACTTGGCGAAATTTATTTCGCCAAGTAAAAACTAAGTGGAAGAGCAACATACTTGGCGAAATTTATTTCGACAAGTAAAACGAGAGCGCTCGGAAGAGCGACACTTGGCGGAATTAATCGAAAAGACGACAATGAGAGCGACGACGACAATCATGACGATCAAGGCGGCAATAATAGATAACACGGTAACATTCATGTGACTAGCGACGAAATCAAATAGAGAGCATACAATGAACTACAATAAAGAACAATAGATGGCGCCACATGACTGCCCAGTCTACAGTAGAACAGTGCTGGCTGGGTCAGTCTGGGTCAACTAGGCATAATCAAAACAAAGTGAAATGAAAGCCAGCCAGCTGAGTGCATACGTGACCGAAGGAACAACGGTATCCGAAAATCTCAAATAATTCAAAAAGTAGACGTCGTAGCGCAAAATGGAAATTATCATCTGAAAGCCCATTCAAAACTCTATCTAAAGTGGTAGTTTGTCAAACACGTTAACATTCATGTGACTAGCAAAAAATCAAATAGAGAGCATACAATCAACTACAATAAAGAACACTAGATGGCGCCACATGACGGTCCAGTCTACAGTAGAACAGTGCTGGCTGGGTCAGTCTGGGTCAACTAGGCATAATCAAAACAAAGTGAACTGAAAGCCAGCCAGCTGCGTGTGACCAAAGGAACAACGGTATTCGAAAATCTCAAATAATTCAAAAAGAAGACATCGTAGCGCAAAATGAAAATTATCATCTGAAAGCCCGTTCAAAACTCTATCTAAAGTGGTAGTTTGTCAAACACGATAACATTCATGTGACTAGCAAAAAATCAAATAGAGAGCGTACAATCAACTACAATAAAGAACAATAGATGGCGCAACATGACGGACGAGCCATGCTTTAAAGTAGGACAGTGCTGGCTGGGTCAGTCTGGGTCAACTAGGCATAACCAAAACAAAGTGGGCTGAAAGCCAGCCAGCTGCGTGTGACCGAAGGAACAACGGTATCCGAAAATCTCGAATAATTCGAAAAGTAGACGTCGTAGTCAAAATGGAAAATATCTTCTGAAAGCCCGTTCAAATCTCTATCTAAAGTGGTAGTTTGGCAAAAATCCAAAAACATTTCGAGAAAATTGAAAATTTGCCGTTTTTTTTTTTTGAAATTTAAAGTCAAATAACTCGAAAACGGTAAGTCTGAGAAATACGCTCTCGCAGACTTTTTGAAAGGCCATATTTCAAGGAATCCACATGCAAAAATTCACGTCATTTGCTCTTCCCATAAAAAATGCGACACCAGAGCGATTGAAACCGTGTGAACATGCCCCACAGCCGCCATCTTGAAGGTGCCTTCCGGTTCAATAATTTTTTATAAAAGCTTATTAAACTCAACAAACACGTGACCAGTTTGAAAGTGATTGGTTTGCAATTGCGCCCTCTACAGGAGAAAACGTTTTTAGCCATATTTCGGGGTGCGCATGCGCCACGTCCAATATTTCCGCCATCTTTAAACCGGAAGTCAACGATTTTCTGCACAATTGTAGCACATGCGTTCTAGTACATTCGTACCGATTTTCAGCCATGCAGGTCGAAAAATGCGGCCTCTACGAGTATTTGACTGTGAAATCGGATACAAAATGGCCGCCACGTCCGCCATTTTGTATCCGATCATGACCAAAAACAATAGCGTTCCAGTGATTCCCGATCTACATGTTTTGTGCAAATTTCGTGAAAATCGGACCAGAATTGCGACCTGTAGAGAGCGAACAAACACTTGCTGTCAGAGCAACATACTTGGCGGAATTCCGCCAAGTAAAAACTCAGCCAGTGTTAGCACACGGCCAAGAAGCGCGCGCTGCATGATGTACCGGCTGTCATCGAAGACATTTAGTCGGGAACTATCTATTCATGAAACGGGTAACACAGCATCGGCAAGAAATAAATATTGGCACTAATTTCCAAAAGTTTCTAATACTATATAAAACTTGTGCATTATTTTTAAGAGAAATTATTTAGCTAATCATAATTGGTGTTTTTAAAGTCAAAATGACCCACTGATGGTGCATTCCACGGTATTGGTTTCGTTACAGAAGTGACATTCAGACACTTTAAATTCCAATATAAAATTAGTGAAGCATCACAATTGTAAGAAATTCTAAGTAAACATTACACACTTGATGGAAGCACTTCAGGTATCAAAAGTTTTTAATTCTGCACATTACAAATGTACTAAAATTTACTTTTAATTAGTGTTACAGATGTGACCGAAAATGCCATGGTCAATATGCTAATGGTGGTTTGTCTAAAAACTCTGTTCTGTCTTTCATAATATGGAACTAGTTTCCCTATAGATAATTTAACTGTTTATTTGGCTATAACATGAAGAAAAGGTTTTTGAACTAAAATCAAGTCTTTGTATAATTATGAGCAATTTAAAAAAACCACGTGCGTTAATAATGTGACTGTAACAGATGTGACTATTTGGCACTTGCATTATACAGAGTTGTAAAATGCAATTTTAATGAAAACAAAGCTGATAAAATCCCATTAAGTGTATGTAAGGGTTGTGGGTAAACTATTTTAGTGTTTTTGATAGATGGAGTCTTGAAGTCCTTGTTGCAAACTGCCCATGTGGTTCTAGTATCCGAAAATACTTACTACATAAAATCTTATTTTCGACACCTTTTCTTTACATTCTTTTCGCCTTTCTTGCCAATAGCGATTTTTCAACCGTATTTGACCCTTTTCTCTGAGCGTATGATTACCGGTTGTCATCGGTTATTTCCATACCCACATTTCCGGCTCATCAGTTCAGGAACTTGTCCTGAACGCCGCCATTTTTTCCTTGTAACTGAATGTGCTATGGCTTGCTCGAAAAGTCTTCATTATATTGTTTTATTAGTAATATATCGTGATTCGTTTGCATATGTAGTGTATTTGTAGTTTGTGGTCGTTGATTTTTTTTGGAATGTTACGCGTACTTAGTATGTTAAAATAGCATTGATGTTTAGTTCCTTATGTAGGCCGGTGGAACCTAGGAACCAATATGGGTCGAACCTATTTTTTTCAGTTATATTTTTTCCTCGTTTTGAAAAAGTACACTGCTATCATCGGAAAGGTAGTACATTCTACTTAGTAAAAATCGAAAAAGTATCAAAATCGGGGCAAGCACTGTAAAGTTATTGCAAGTTTTGTGGCGAAATTTGGGTCACTTTGTTTGGATCGCGTCGGCCATATTGGAGCACAGCGGGATGAGTTACGAGTTTAAAACTTTGTGTAAATTGTTTTTGCCAACAAATTACGCTGACATTTAGTTAGACATAACTTTACTTACTATTCTGCACGATTTAGCAGTGTTTAACCAAATTTCAGCCTCGCAGTTGTTACTCATTAAGTGATAAATGTGCTCACAATTCCCGTTGGACTTCGTCTCATTTCTGGCGGCACCTACAATGTCGACTTTTGCTGAACTGAAAGGCATGTTCAATCGGCTACTTTGTAATTTGTAAAGATTTAACGTTGATACATTTTGACAAACGTTGCTACAAAAAAGAAACTTTTTATTGTTCAATTTTTGTGTTTTTTGTGTTGGTGGCCAGCGACCAGTTAGGCCTAAGGGTAGTCTTGGCCTACTGACAAGCTCAGTGTATTTTGACTATAGTCTTCACTGGTAGCTGGTGACTGAGGCTAACTAAGGTCTGCCGCGGCAGTGTGACACAGGACTAACCAGCCCCTAATTTCATGCAAGTATCTGAAACTATCCTTGAATATATGCAGCATTTATCATTTGACCATTTTACTTCGACAAAACAGCTTGCAACCGCATGCATTTACCGTTCGCCAGTGTCTGGTCTCGATCCGCACCGGGTCCGATAGGCTGCCGTCCCGAGTCTGGCAAAATAATTTCTGTCAAAATTTATTCGCCACATTTCTTCAGCAAATTCGATAAAATTGTCTGTAGTTTGATTTTATTAAAATTAAGGCGCGCTGTCGATCATTTATCCCCGTTTGCTGGCTGGTAACAGTACAGGCACTGCTCGAGTCGCACTGACGGCGTTTTCTCGGCCTGGGTTCCTGAATGCATTGTACTTCCGGGTTCGCGGCAAGTTCAAAATGGCGGTGTTTCTTCGGGTGCGAATCGTGAGTGGCGCGTTCATTTAAACTGTTTNCTTCACCCGTTTAAATAGCATTTACGTACGACTGAAAATAGGTCAACATGCACAAGATCCGCCATCTTGAATGCAACTTCCGGTTTTTTGGGTTGATATAATAGCATTTCACAAAAAACTTATATCCGCAAAACTTCATAGGAATTGGCCTTATAGTGCGCCCTCTACAGGAGAAAACGTTTTTAGGCCAAAATTGAGGTGCGCATGCGCGATCGCCGATATTTCCGCCATCTTTAATCGGAAGTAAACAATTTCCGGTATGCTTGTAGCAAACTTCCGGTCCACTTATTGTGCCGATTCTTAGCCTTTTACGTAAAAAATTGTAGCCTCCAGAAGCATTTGAACCTTTAAATGAAAACAAAATGGCCGCCACAGCCGCCATCTTGGATCCGATTTTGACGAAAAACAATAGGCTTCCAGGACTTCCGAAAGTACGTGTTATGTGTAAATTTCGTGATGATCGGACGAAAATTGCGACCTGTATCGTGCGAACAAACAAAAAAAAAAACAAAAAAAAACAAACATAGTGTCAGAGCAATATACTTGGCGAAATTTATTTCGCCAAGTAAAAACTATACCAAGTAAGTCCTTAAACCACCTTGAAAAAGTTGAGTTTAGTAACAGGAGTAAATCAGGTACAACTAACTAAGGCCAACATAAACACTCATACACGTACAATTACAAAGTGACGTGAAATGCTGACATGACGTACTGAGCTAAAATCTTAGAATTAAATGTTTGTTTAGGCTGCGACAGTTGCTTGTCCTTGTAAATTATTCTGAGCAATGATCGATATGCAGAACGGGCAGTTTTTTGATTATTTGGTCCAGGTCAATCCATGTGGTGTCGTCTTGTGCTGGTAAACTGAACGCAGTCTTGTTACCATCCGTTGTTCTCATGACAGTGACTTCGATACCATCTCTTTCAACCATCATGGTCTGTGCAACGTTTGAGCTCCTAGGACACAATTGTTCCATCGAAATTGGAATCCTAGCTTAAAACAAATATCCCGGAGTCAAAACAGCTAACCAGCCCGAAAATCAAACCCGGCTTTTAAAACACGAACCTCAGTGATCAAATAGGGAACCTGGACAATTTTTCAAATTTTCTAAGACAACGTCAATAGCCTCAAACTGAGCATTTTCTAGTACTTTCCATTTGTTTTCTGCATTTGTTAAAGATTAACAATAATAAAATGGAACTTACGTTGTGTTGACTTGTTGCTTAAAACTCGTGCAATTTGTGGTCACCAACGTTACTGTTCTTGTCCTCAAGAAGAGTTACTTCAACTCCTCAATCATCACTAAATTTGGAATCGGAATTTCTGAACTCACATGCTTTTTTGGTAGATAATCCCTCAGAATTCTGTGACCATTGTGGCATCCAACACTCAAGCACATGCCATTTTTCATTGTTCACCATGTCTAGCACACTGTACACACAACCGCGATTTAAAAATCAACACTTTTTTTGCTATGAATCGGTCCTAAGTTGTCTGAAACAACATATCACATCAACTATTTAAAATAAGAAGATTTATTGTTTCATCAAAATGTGAAATTGATGCAAGTCGTATGAGCACAGAGTACTAATAAAGCAAGTACGGGAGTGGTGTTTCGGTCCTTGGTGTCCTTTCCGATCCCCAGGGTTTCTGTTTTTGAGGTCGGAGTTTGTGTTTTTCGGGCTGGTTAGCTGTTTTGAAGGTGCGGTAGTACGTTTTTGACTCTGGTCTATCTGCTTAACACCGTAATTCCAGTTTTGATGGAACATCTTGCTTGAAACGAATACGTCGGAACTTAACAACCACAAAATCACTGACAGAAAAAACACTTATCAGTCCCTCTGATGAAGGGGGATATGCCTCTGGTGAAGTGGGCGGATTTTCAGCTGGTGCTTCGGGTAAAGTTTGTGAATTTTTCAGCTGGTGGCTATAGTGAATGAAGGGGACTTTCAGTGCATATGTTCTTCACCACAGTGTGTTTCGACGTTACGGTTAGCCTTGAACTATCGCTAAACGGGGAGTACTTGGCTCAGTAGATGATTAACAGTGGCTTTAACAATTCTTCATAGATATTTGTTCCAATTGATCATACAAACCTTTTAAAAATTAAGTCATGAAAAGTAAATCTTTACTTAGTGGCTGCAAAAGATGGTCACATTTCTTACATCATGTCACATCTGTAACAAACTGTTACAGATGTGACTTGAAATGTTTTTGATTTTTGTGGAACTGGATTTAGATACATTTGAGAAATTTTGCTAAATTTTGTTGATTAGGGTGAATAAAGAGAAAATTAAATTGTGTTAAACTTGATTTACTTTTTTCCTAAAATCAAAACTTTTGTTACTTAAATGTTGCAGATGTGACTTTCACTAATTTGAAAGTTTAATTGGAAATACTAATCAAAAAATCAGGTAGTTTCATCTGTTAGTATACTTCTTGTTTAACAAATGATATATTAAAACAATTTTGGCATTTATTTCTTCATGTCTGTAGAAAAAATTATGAAAAAATTCACATCTGTAACGCAAAATGTTACAAATAAGACAAACCTTCCGATAAAAGCAAAATTTCTATGACTAACAGAAAATGGACCTGCAGACAACAAAATTCAATGATTAAACTATGTGTAAACATAAAAATGAAACCGTGGAATGCACCTCATAGTGAACACATTCGCACCCTTACACCCCGAATCTTCTGGAAAATAGCTGTTACACTAGGGTCACGCATCCACTCACCCGGCGACTCAATGAGTGACATATCGGTCTTACCGAAACAATTCTCGAACGTTTTTTAGCAGATGAGGCCAGCAAGTGCTAAGCTAAATATTAAAACAGGCTCTGCTTGACTGTTTGAGTTTATTATTAGTAGTTGACAAAGCTTAGTTTTTTGATATACAGGTTAGAATGGGGGTCACTAAATATGGTTGGACATAACCTTAACCTATTTGTTGCCCAGTCATTTGCAGATGACCTCTAGCTGTCAGCTAATTTTATGCTCTTCTGTATAGGGACACACTTGTGTATATGATCTTTGTGTGGTACCTGTCTATTGTTGTGATACTAGAACTAGTTATTTGGGAATTTGGCAAATCCATTGTGGCCAGTATTTTCCATGACTAGGTAAATTTTGGGGGAAATTCTTGTTAAGTACTAGTACTCCAACACTAGACCCTGGCGATGTCGCATATATTTTTCCAGTGTGAACATTAGTGCCAAGAAGCCAAGGTTTAGTTTTGTGTTTCTGAATAAGCCTACTGCATGGTTAGAGATGCCAACTTCTACCAGTTAAGAAATGGTTACACATATGGTGCCACTTCACTCCTTACTATTTTACTGTATGTGTATTTATGCCAGGCTCGTGTTTTTTAAATGGAGGGTGCCAAATTTGGACTGAAATAACTGAGTTTCCATCTCGTCGAAGATACAGTTACGACAGTTGATATGGTGATGAATTAATTTCTTTGCAGTTGTACCGAATTTGATCATCATGCAGAAGTTAATGAACCAGTGTAGTAATGACAACTACACATGCATTGACAATGCACCCCGTGCCAGCCGACGAAGCACATACTACGACTACTGCCCGGACGCCCCCATGCCTGACCTACCAAGAGGTGGGGCCATAGTGAGGGTAAGTTAGAGGTATCTGTCTAGGTCATGAAACACTCATTGTTCAAAGAGATTTGAGGTTTAGATCTGTCCACAGGTGAAAATGTCCTATTCCTATAAGTGACACCATATTTGCACAATTTCCTAGTTTGGGCTTGTTATAGTAGGAACCAAAAATATGCAGAATGCTTGGCACCTGTGTAAGTAGTACAAGTGAGTCCAATGTTCTACTGGTAGTTTATGTATGTTTGAGTATGTTTGACCGTTTACTAGTATGTCAAGCACTGTAACCAGATGTTGACGTTAGGTTTATTGCGTTAAGCCATTTTCAAGGCAACAGTTCACATACTCAAACAGCCAACACAAGTGGAAAACAAACCATGTAGGTACAAGTCAAAAGGCATTGTGAGATGAGACTAGAAATCAAAACAGTTGGAGCTCAAATGATCCAATGTTCCTATCGAGATAACGCTCAGCATGGTTCTACTGTATATGCATAGCCTATTTTATGAGGAGCCTCTGGGTGGCATTATCCTTGTCTAAGATCTGAACACCAAAGCAATCTATAGTGTGACCAGTTGTCAATTAGTGGTTGAGAACAGTACTGTGTGTGTCTTCAGTTTTCTTTGACTCTTATGCTAAAAATCCTGTTGGTCATTCCAATGTAATTTGAGTTCACCAATGACATTATGGTTATGAAAAAAGCTTCGTATATGCTTCCGATTTCACCGGTTTCGGAAACCGGGTTTCAACCGCCCTAGGCCCCCTCCCCTGAAGCAAATTTTTCTAAGCACCCCGGGCGCTTGTTACGGCAAATAGGCTAATGCAAACAGCAAGACTGTCTTGTACAATTGCACTACAAAGAATGTGGACAGATTTGTTGCTTTAGTTCATTTTAAACATGTTACGATTTAAGTTGTGGAGAAAATATTCAACACGGAACTCAAGGTTCAGTTTCAAGTGTCACTCGAAAGCACTCCTACCACACAACAGTGGTAATTTGATTGCATTAGTTTCAAAGTAAAATCACTAGCTATAAAACAGTTATGTGAACAACAATGAAAAGAGTATCTCAGAATTTTGGTCATGATGCAGTGTGAAGTTTTTCTTTTATTAATGTGTGACCTTTATTTACCATTATTTGTGCTACTAATAGCTGAGGAAACCTTTTGACCCTGCTCAGTTGCTAGGCTGATTAGATCCCTTGTGCAGTTGGTTGTTGTATGGATTTTGCTGTAAACATGTTTGACCCCTGCTACACTCCTTTTGTTGTACATGTGGTACCCAAGCTGGACAGCCTTAATCAGTCATAGAATTTGCAGTTATGTAATCACTTGTGGGAGTAGCAAGCAGCCTCTTGGTGTGACATCTGACATGTATTGGGAGTTATTGGTACCATAATATTTGACCAATTTTGGACAAAAATAAAGCCAGCAACTGGCTTCTAACATTGTAAATGACCACAATTTCTCAAAACGTCTGATGGAAGACGTTTTCAAATGATAAACCATTTGTTTGGTGCTACAAATATTTGAGGGAGAACAATCACAAAATAAAATTTCTCTTGCTTACCATATCTACCATAATCTATGAATATTATCAACTTTGACTTGCCTAACTTCAATGTAATTTTGTTATTATGAATGTATTGGGCTAACCAGATAAAATATAAAAATAATTGCAGGCGGTCTGATACACGTTGTACCAGACGTGCGCAGGCCTCGCATGTGGGCCCATTGCACTGATCACCTGGAAATATTTTTATGCTTTATTAATATATGGTTAAAACCGGGCTGAGGAGCTAGAAACCTGGCTCAAGGGTTTAGCAGTGTCACCTGGTGGGACTCGAACCCACGACCTCGAGTAAAGAAAGCGGGCACTTATCAACCAGGCCACACTGCCTCCTTGCTAACCAGATAGTCCTAGCAAAGCCTTAGGAAAAAATGTAAGCCCCTCAAATGATTAGTGAAGCTGCCTTTTGTACCATGTTGCCTCTCTGTGAGATCCCAGCACCAACAACAAAAGGCTGTATTGAATAGGGGTGGGAATAGAACACCATGGCTTGAGGGTGTTATTTGCAGGTGATTCTTGCCATGACATAGGCAAAAGCAAGCCAATAGGTCTAACAGTTTGTTACATTTGGCAATTTATGGTACTAGTGGGATCAGAGCGATGCTCTTAACATACTGTAGGAACCAAATTTACATGTGTTGTCATTGAAGATAGGCTTTAACCTTCAACTAAATTTTGAGATGTTCATTTACCGAAGAGTTGTGCATAGAAATTTTGGTCCATGAGCTATGTGTGAGCAGTCCTAACCTGTGTTTTTGAAGCCTGCCTTTAATGGTTTTTGTTACTTTGGATGTACTGAGCTACCCAAACAGTCCCAGCCATACATTAGCAACATAAAAACACTATTTAGTCCCTCAAAAGTAGGCTCGTTAACTGAAATGTGAAATTTCTTGTCTGAGCCATATTGCATCGAATTTCTTTGAATTTGTCAAAATTGCTGAAGAGCTAGCTATGTGCAAATCTATGTCAACATAACACATAACTCATTGCTGCAGGTTGTCTATGCGGGAGCGTGTTACAACGAGAACCCTGGGAAGAAGAACAGAAGAGTCAAGTCAGCTGGTACGACAGTTTTTATCCGATTACAAATCATTTGTTGTGCATAACAGTGCTTATGATAGTAGAACACAGTGTGGTAAAAAAGGAGTCTTTTTGAGTGGATTTCTTGGCAAATCTCAAAAAGTTGTTTTATTGTGATTTTTTAATTATGTAGTTTTTCCTGTGAGATGGCATCAAAGTTCATAGTCGCATTGCGTCAGGGACTCATCTAAAAAAGTGACGGCTTTGGACGGCATGGCCAAGACAGAAAAAAGACGGCCTGTTGCAAAACAACCTTGGTGAAAATGAAGGCTAAACAAAGAATTTTAACATTTATTATTTATAAATTTTATTGAAACCTACAATTCATTGTTTAAGTTCGCTAAATATTAAAAAATAATCAACATTAGAAACTTTTGCAATCTATTTTTACTACAAATGTTACAAGGACGATCGGCAAATACTGGCAGCCACCTTTGGGGAATATCTTCCTGTTTTGTGACGTCAAGGTGACGGAATCCCCAACATGGCTAGTGTCAAGAAATATTGCACGGGAATGCAGTGCAAACTTCACGAGAAAAAATGAGGTGTGCAATGTTGGTTTCGTATTCAATGACTTACTAAGCATGAAAGTAAAAGCTTCGAAATGCTTCAACTTTTTGTATATGGAAAAAGTAGGTCAGCCAGTCCCGTGCACAGCACCTGTTACTTCAACCGTGAACCAGGCCGGGATTTGACTCTTAAAACTGCGAGAAAGGAATGATTCTTTTTAAGAATAAATTTCTTGTAGCGTATGAAAGACTTTGATTGACTTTCGACCTGGTAAGTTTCAATTCAACAAAGCGTCCACTTATAGTGCACTACGTAAAACAGTAACAACTACGATGTCCCCGGCGACCACTGGCTCGTAGCCAAACGACTCGAAATTTTCGAGTAAAGCACTTGAAAAAACGATTAGAAAACAGAAAAATACGAGCGCCAAATTCAAACAGGGAGTTTCAAGGTTTTTTTGGGTCGCGATCTTTTATGAAGCCAAGTCCGGGTATAGAAGCGCGAGTGCACATATGCTGTCACTCCTATTTTCCAGCCGAGATTTTCGCCCATGTTGAGCACTGGTGGGCCTTAGTTGTGAATTTGTTGAGGATATGGTCTTGTTCAGTGTAGACTCGTGAATTGCAGTGCTGTGCGATGTAATGAAACATTGACATGTACTCTAGGGTATATTTCTTCATGTCCTTTCGAATGCAACTTCATTATCTTAATCTCATAATTTTAAATGGTTACTCAACTGCATTAAGGCAGTACACTTCTCTTTTGTGAGCTTCACGATACATTGAGTCCTGTACTCATGTTGTGGATTATCTGTGTAACATGCAAATCTGCTCAGATTAGCTTTCTAAAAAGATTTACAGATCTTGATTTTTGCAGTCTAGTGACAATGACATCCTGAATGAAACGAACCTTCTAATTTTTAATCACATTATGCCGTCATGTGTGTCCGTCCGGTGTCCGGCATCCGCTGCTCTATCTCCAAAACTGATTGATGTATGAAATTTTGCACATGTGTTCCTTTCATGGATGGGACGCCATGAGCGAACTTTCGGACGGATCCGACAACCGGTGTGCCCCCTAGTGGCAATTTTAGTTTTTTTACGTTTACCTCTGTATTTTCAAAGGTCCTCAAGGTATTTTCATGAAATTTGGTATTTAGGCATCTATTAGGGAAACGACGACATCCTCCTGTTTTCGGATGGATTCGACGTAGTTTGCACCACCTAGTGGCCATTTTTACTATTTTCGAGTCTGATTTTTGACGTCCACCCTTCTATGAACCAATCCGCTCTAAGCATGACTGTGAAAATTGGTATGTATGTTCTTGGTATGAAGAGGACGGTTGACAATGATAATCCAACGACTTCAACTACTGTGGCACCTCCTAGGCAGTTTTTTTTTTTGCGCCTATGGCTTTATCTCCTAAACTGTTTTGCAGCATCTCCTCTAAATTTAGAAAGTGCATTTGTATGATGGTGACAATGGACGACGACGACTTTCAGACAGATCTGACTACTGGTGTGCCACCTAGTGGCAATTTTATTTTTTTTCGTTTTCCTCTGTATCTTCGAAAGTCCTCAAAGTATTTTCATGAAATTTGGCATACAAGCTTCTGTTAGTTAGGTGACACTATCTTTCCATTTTCAGATGGATGTGACCTAGTTTGCATCACCTAGTGGCCATTTTTACTGTTTTCAAGTCGTTTTTTTTTGGTGTCCACCCCTGTATGAACCAAATCGCTTTCAGGATAATTGTGAAGATTAGCATTTGTTTTTACTATGAAGTGGACAGCTGACGATGATTTTCCGGTGACTTCGACTACTGTGGCGCCTTCCAGTGGCATTTTGTTTTTTGCGCCCATAGCTATATCTCCTAAACCATTTGTAGGATCTTTACTAAATTTAAGAACTGTGTTTATATGATGTTGACAAAAACGACGTTGATTTTGGGATGGATCTGACTACTGGTATGTCCCCTGGTGGCAAGTTTAGTTTTATGTTTACCTCTGTATCTTCGAAGGTCCTCTACAGATTTTCATAAAATTTTGAATACGGACATCTATTGATGAGATGACGCTATCCTCCCGTTTTTGGATGGAATCGTTTTTGCTGTTTTTGACGTCTACCTATCTATCAACCAAATCATTCTAAGGATGGTTTTAAAAATTGGCATATATGTTCTCAGTGTGAAGAGGACGGTTGTGTGCTAAAATGCAAGGAAATGACCTTTTTATATACATTCTTTCCTCAGCGGGTGGGAGGGACCCCCCCNACATATTTATATGTGGACGCATTATGCCGTCATCTCCATCCCTCCATCCGGGCGGCGTCCGGCATTCGCTGCCTTATCTCCAAAACCCTTTGACATACGTTCATGAAATTTGGCACATATGTTCCATTCATAAATGGGACGGTATGAGCGAACTTTCGGACGGATCCAACTACCAGTGTGCTTCCTAGTGCAGGGCTTGGAATTTTCCGCGGAAACGCGGATTTCCGCTTTTTTCAAATGTGCTGTCCGCTTTTTTTATAATATTTCCGCGTAAAAAATCGGATTTGATATAAAATTTCCGCGGCAAATTCCTTTCTTACCGCGGCGTTGCAGACAACGTTCACCTCGAAAAGCGGAAGTTGCTCTTTATGTTTCGGAGGAACGTAAATTGTCAACATTGCTGGGGCATCTGGGACAGCGTGGTGGGATTTTCAATGGCGTCTCGTGTTATTGTTAAGCGCGGCAACAAATACTACCGCTCTGCAACCAAAAATGTGTGGGTTGGGAGTGGACGAGCGAGCTAAAAGGACGCAGACGCATGCTACTGATGGCGGTAACGTTTTTTTTGTTTTTTTTTTTGTCGGGGAAAGGTTCACATCGACCGTTTCAAGGCTGGTTAGCAGGCATGATTTGGGCCATAGAAGTTTCCGCGTTTTTTGTCATTGGTCATTCCAAGCCCTGCCAGTGGCAATTTTATTTTTTTACGTTTACCTTTGTATCTTCAAAAGTCCTTAAGGTTATTTCAAACCTTATTTAGTGGCCTCTATTCTAAAAAAACTAAGCTTTGTCAACCAGTAAAAGTATATATTTTTTGAAAGAACAAAGACCAGGAAATATAGATATACTTTTTGTATTTGTTTGTCATTATTATTTTTACGTAAAAACCTTTTTTAAGTAAAAATTTCATTTTTAAGAAAGGTACATTCTTAGCAAAATAACCACTCTGTCGATTTTAACGAAACATTTTTTAAATGAAAACTTCATCAATTACCTCAAAAACGCTGTTAGGAATTTTCGATTAGTTTGTTCGTTTGGTTTCTATGACAAATAAACTCGCAAAACGTAAGGTATTTTTGTAAAAAATTGAAGTCGTATTCGTCTTTGCCACATTACACAAAAACTAAGCTTTTATATCAAAAATCCTAACAGCGTTTTTGAGATTGGTGACTAGATATTAAGTTTGGAAAGTTTCAGCGAAATCCATCAAGCCATTTTCGAGAACTCATGTTCCTAAGTTCAAATAAAGTCGATTTGCCGAAGCCAAGAAAAAGCCGATTAAACTGGGACACGTGAAAAACTCTAAGTCTTTGGTTAATTATTCTGTGAAAACTTGTTTTCGGTATACATAACCTATATAATCCTTAACTATGTCACCTATTTCAATGTTTTCTTGCAATGTCAACTAATTTTGCAGTGCGTAACTAACTTAAGTATCATTAAAACCTCAAATAGACCTATCTTTCGCAGCCAACTTCTGCCGTTTTGTACGACCTACTTAGAAAGTAGGTCACAGTTCATAGCCTGTACACGTCACGTGCTGGGAGACTGATACCAAACCAAGTAAGAAACGGATAACAAAAATTGAATTGGTGGTTAAAGTAAGTCGTTAACATGAAATCGAAACATCGAAATGTTAACTTAATAATTGAATTAAGGAATAAGAGGGAGGCTTTGTCTCTTCACAACTTTCTGTGTTCATGACCAGACTGAGGCCTGGGGCAACTCGTAGCATTCATTTTCAACGTCAACGGTCGTATGCATGTAGACGCACAACTCCCTTAGGATCAAAACTACGTTTTGTCTTCGTTTTCCCCGGCACCATTCTATCATAACCACACCTCGTTGGTTCAGTGTTATGGCGAATTTGTGAATGAAAGGACTGAGGGTATACCGAAGCTGTTCTGTACCTGGCGGGAGACTCGATTTACTTGAAGCCCTTTAACCTTTGACCTTGGATAAGTGGTAAACAAATATCCACGCGGTTTTGCGGTTCCAAGGTGGTTCTGCTAAATCTTTTTTTCTCGCTACGCAGTATATATTTCGTATTTGAAGTTCCCCGAGAATGAAGATTAGGTATTTTGCTAGACACAAGTGAAATATTGTAAAAATGTAATATGTAGGCACCTATTAGTGAGATGACGCTATCCTCCCATTTTCGGATGGATTCGACTTAGTGGCCATTTTTACTGTTTTCGATTCTGTTTTTTGCGTCTACCCCTCTATCAACCAAACCGCTCAAAGGGTGATTGTGAAAATTGGCGTGTATGTGCTTACTATAAAGATGATTTTCCGATGTTTTCGACTACTGTGGCGCCTCCTAGTTTTGTTTTTGTTGCGCCTATGACTGTATCTCCTAAACCGTTTGCAGGATCTTAATTTAGCAATTGTGTTTATATGATGTTGACTACGGATGACGACGATTTTCGGACAGATCTGACTACTGCTGTGCCCCCTAGTGGCAATTTTAGTTTCTTACGTTTAACTCAGTATCTTCAAAGGTCATCAACAGACTTCCATAAAATTTTAAGTATAGGTATCTATTGGTGTGATGACGCTCTCTTCCTGTTTTTGGATGGAATCGTGGTATTTTGCACCACCTAGTGGCCATTTTTGCTGTTTTCAAATCTTATTTTTTGGCATCCACCCCTGAAAATTGGCATATATGTTCTCGGTGTGAAGACGACCTTTGATGATGTGACTGACTACTGTGACACCTCCTAGTGGTAGTTTTTTTTGCGCTCATAGTTGTATCCCCAAAACCCACTGTAGGGTCTTTACTAAATTTAGTAAGTGTATTTATATGAAGATAACAACAGACGACGATGACGACACTTTCAGGCGGATCCATCGGAGACTGTACCCACTGGTGGCAATTTCATTTTATTCTGTTTTCCTTTGTTTCTCTGAAGTTCTTTGACAGATTTTTATGAAATATGGCATGTTCCTGTTTTTGGATGGATTGTATGTTTTGCGCCATCTACTGGCCATTTTTATGATACAAATAAATAACCCTAAAAGCACACCATTTGCAATGCATTCGTGGGCGCATTTCAATGCTCCGTGTTGCTCTTGTTTGAAAATTTAAATAATGTATTGTCTGTATTATTGTCTGAATCCTGGGTCTTTACTCATCTTAGGGGAAATGTGGTTTCTTATACAAAAAAAAATTTAATGAGGGTAAAAATCCCATCGTGAATTTGTTTGGTGCATTGCTTGGAGTAGACCACCAACTATTCTTTGTTGTTTTTTGGACTAGTCTTAAGTCGTAAGGGTGCCAGATTGTGAACAAGAGCTCCCATGAATGACTTAGTTCAATTCTATGCAATCGCCCCTGCACTTGCAACAAACTAATCAATATCCTGTTCTCCATATCAAAATGGCAGCACAACTGTGGAGTATGCACTTCTGCAGTTTACAAAATCTGATGATGAGTGTTTGCAGGAGTTGAAACTGATTCGAACTTCGAGGTGAATTTTTGTGCTCTTACATAGAAGCACACTTTGCATTATTGTTGTGGGCGTATTTCAATGACCTGTGTTGCTCTTTTTGTATCTTTCAAGGGGTCATTTTAGGACCTGATATTGAAATTTTTGTAACGTTTTTATGATGCCGACATTCAATCTTGAAATTGAGGGATTCAAAGGCCATGGATTTTACATTTGCCACAAACACTCCTGTTCACTATATATATATATATGTATATGTATATGTATATGTATATATTAACCAACAGACAATTACAAAGCCAATAAACCCACAACAAACATAATTCAGAATACAGACAGAATACTTTTGGAAAACTGGAAGTTTTACTTGCGTGTAAATTGGATTATCTTAGAATCAAGGCAAAGCAAGACTCACCATTAAAATGCATTACCATAGTAACCACCCAGGGCGCTTAGAAAAGTTCTTTTCAAGGGGGGCGCTTATAACCAAAGGCGATTGAAACCCGGTCTCCAAAACGGGTGAAATCGGAAGCTAAGATTCATCATATTTATGCTCTGTGACATATCTGTAATCTATGAAAGACTTTCTACAAAACCGTGGTGCATTGCTATCAAACTTTGCTGCTATATTACGATCATTTTACAGAAAATTGTTTTGAAATCCCAGGGTAAAAACTCGCCGACTGACTGCCTCGCAATCGTCGATATGGCGACTTGAATGCTTGAATAAAATTACAGTTTCGATTCAAGCAAATTACCTGAAATCCTCAAGTTTTCCAAGTAGCGTCCCTTTGATTTTTAAGATCCCGTGGAGTCGGGATTAACGGCAGGTTTAGGTACAAATCTGTGCTACATCGTGCCATCTACATGTATGATCGGCAACACTAGAAAAATGTCTGGACGAACACACATGTTGTTGTCACGTGAAGTTTGTTTTGAAGTTCGTCTGCGTTTGTGAGTAAGCGAGCGCGTGCGTGTCACCAGAGTTCATTTGCCAGAGCAGAGACCGTCTTTTGGCCAGAGCCACGCAATCTAACGAGCTAGATATGCATTGTATCTAAAGAAATTTGCACAAGCAGTAGCCCTAAACCAGAGCGTGTTTCATTCAGCACTTGCCGGTCTCATGTGCTAAAAACATTCGACATTTGTCACGGTAAGGCCCATATTAATCGACATGTGGCTGGATGCGTATGTAACTATCTGATAGTTATTTTTCAGTGTATAGGTGGGTGTCAGTGGTCATTTTATCGGATATTTGGCTTAAAAACATCAATTATGGTTAATAAAACATTCCATCTTAAAAATAACGCAAACATTTTTATGGTATTAGAAACTTTCGGAAATTAGTGCCAATATTCATTTTTGCCGATGCTATGCTACCCGTTTCATAAATGGATAGATCCCGACTAATGTCTTTGATGACAGGTTCATGTACATAGCGCGTGCTTCCTGGCCACGTGCTTTTAACACTGGCCAAGCTTTTTATAAGTCTTCGATTTGCGGTTTTCACGTGTACAGAGAAATTTGGATTCCTGTTAAAAACGGGAAATATCTACAAGGCAATCCCTTAGACAAGTATACTACGTCTGTTCTCAAAGGCCCCGATCCTCGCTTCGTCTACAAATTCTGCGCACAATGGTTTTTGTCAGGACTGTCGGATATTGATAAATTGAAGACGTTACTGTAGAATTTTAGGACTGTAGCTAAGGCATTTTTCGCACATAGGTGTTCATGGACTGGGCGCTTATTTTAGGAAAGTCTGAAAACGCGTGGGGGCGCTTATAGGGGCATGGACGGTAATTACGGCGAATCCGGTACTTGTGAGCCTAGCTTTTATACTCAGTTTTAACATCAACATGCTAAATTATATCTTGCCAAATTAGAATATCTCTTATTTTGGCCTATTGTTTTGGAATGAAGTTTGTTGGCACATTGTCAAGTTGGTATGTGTTTACATACTCAGTGGTTTCCTTTGTTGCAGGGTATGAGATCTCGGGAATCGTTGAGGCTGTGTGCCAGTCTGTACCTAACTGTAACTGGCAGATGGGGGATAAGTGTATCATCTACAATGACCAGACGTCCAACAAAACGTAAGCAACATTGGACCATGATTATTCATGTGCATGTGTATTAATATTTTCATCGTTGGACCCTTTTCTGTTAATACCCCAATTTTGGTGTTCAGTTGACTGCTGTTAAGCGGAAGTAGAGGAGGGACTGCGCATCATGGTTTTACAGTTATTGGGTTTCACTGAGTTTCCTTTCCTGGGTGGCGTTCTGTAGAATGGGTAGTCAATTTTACAATTTTTTGACAAAATTTGTCCAATTAAAGGGTTCGCTATTATAAGGCAGGGTCCTGGATTTTGAGAACCAATTTGATGCCCATTATTCAGTGAAGAAAACTGGTTCTCACTATGCATTACCCACGAAAGTGACTGTTACAGTACTGCATGCTCTGTGGCCCATAACTTATCTCAGCAGTTATTGTTTTAATACTGCTTCATCTAGATATGCCAACTATATGGCGGTGGATGACATCAACAATCTGATCCGCGTTCCTACTGAGGTGCCTATGGAGATTGCTGCCATGTTGCCCTCTGGTGGTCTGTTGGCCTATGCTGCTGTGTCTCGCGCGTTGCCCTACATTCAGTACAAACTCAAGATGATTGGTAAGCAACTGTTTTCGGTCATGTGGAGATTGTAATTAAAGTAATTAATCACTAAGTCAAAAAAGTTGTGTGGCTTAACGAATGTTTTTCAAAGATCAGAAACATTGATTTGCACTGAAACAAGATCTAAGTTATAATTTCAGTACTACTTCCCCATCCTCAGAATTATGAGACTAGCAGCCTAGAAATAATGTAACATAGAAATGCACTATGTTGTCTTCTTGTCTTTACCTAACCTGCACCTGAAATGAGCTCAAATTTCTGCTCGGAGAAATATTTGATTTCACAAAGCACGTTCATTTGCTTCTGGATCAGTCCATGACAGCAATGTAAAACTTTGTGTTCTGCTGAGGACCACAACATCCGGGGTGCCAAAACCTTATCAATGTTCACAAGTCGCACGCGTAAAAACTGCAACAAACATGCCCTAATCGCACGGTGGTCAACGTTCTCCACAGGCTAGTGTGCATCTTATTTTTACCCACGCACTTCAACAGTAATGCACAGTATTGCAAACAAATAAATGTTTGCTCAACTTTTTTATTTTTAAAAGGTGGACACATCACATAACCCATTTGTTTAGTCGACAACTTTGAAATGGAAGTCTACAGACGTGTTTGAAACAGAATGAGGAAATATTTTACTCCATACTTGTGATGTCAACGTCAACGAAGTCCAGAAAGTCTAAGATAAAGTAAACTTTTCCCACTTAGTAGACAAGCCAAGTGAAGTTACTTTGTAAAGCCAGTCGCAATTTTATGTCTTGGCAGCCAGGTCTACGTTTTCTGTCAGCCTAATGTCGTGCTCAGCATTTTTATAGTCAATACCCCAGCCCGCATTTTTGTCTGAATACGATGTTCTGAAGTTGTTACAACCTTAAACATCTGCACTACCAGAATTCTTGTAAAAATTACACAATATCCCTCCAATGAATACAAATTAGGTAGAGTAAACAAAACGATCCACGAGCGTATTCCATTTTCTTGGACAGGAGTGTTAGGTCTGTTGACGAAAACCAATATTTCTAGAAAGATGTCGACTGGATTGTCAAAAGCTTGCAAGTGTGGAATTAACATAATTTTCAGGATTGTCTCAAACACATTATTCCAGCTGAGAACCTTCTATTTTCAACTCAAGTTGGAGAGAATTGTAAGAATGCCGATGTGGGATGTTGTCAGCAAAAATTCGGTCCAGTGTTCATAAGACGAAAATTTGCGATTCGTTGACTGAGCCCGGCAGTATCACCACCATGCGAATCTGGATTATCTGTCGTATCTGCATCTGAGTCAACGTCAGTATCCGAAATGTCTCTTGGTTTTCAAAATAATCCTTAGCGATCCTTCTACGCCTTCCCGCGGCAGATGACATTACTAAGTATGTAGAATGCGCATGTCAATCGGTAATGGAAGCCAGGATAGAGTTCAATAACGTAGGGTCCATGCAACGAAAACAAGACTGCGAGATTACGCGAGATATTACCATATATTTTCAATGAGAGCACGTGATTTTGGCTACAATTTCTCACGGCGAGACGTATATTTTGAACTTTACCCGGTGACGTCGCTAGCTGTCCCAAATCTCGGATTACTCCCCCCAAAACCGCTAACGTCGCGGACGCTCGCGATCGAAGTTGTTGCGAACTGTTCGCCAGATTTTCAGAGGAAGTATGTGCCACTGGTATAATGCGTATGCTGCCAACGAAACTTCTTATAAGGCAATGAGATGAATTCCGTCAATCTCGATGGGCCTGTTGCACCAAAAGTAACCAATAATATTCATCTAAGTGAGAGATACCCAAACAACAACCAATGACAGTCATCAAAAGCATTTGCATGCAAAGTTTTGTTGAGACTGGTGCCGGCAAGTCAGACCAGTGTCATGGGGCTCATGGAATATTGAAAAATGCGCTACACAAATAAAATTCTGGTCACCCAAAAGACGGTCATTGTAAAAACTCCTGCGCAATAGTGTTTCTGCTGACTAATTAGACTTCGCAGAACTAACCACTGAGTCTAAATTATTTTGAATGGGTTATGTGGTCAGTTGTCCGCCAAACACAAAAGGTGACTTCAAAAGCGATTAGGCCTAACCTAAGGATTAGCGACTTTTGTGCCAGACTGCACCTCCATGGCATTGAGTGGGTAGTGGATTAAGCTTATAGGTGGCACTGGGCCTTTGTTTAAATTCAAATGACTATGACTACATGTAGCTATCCAAGAGGAATTGAATAGATGATTGAGAGATTATTTACATGCAACGTTACACCATAAATAGACTAGCTGCCCAGTCTGTGGCCTCATTGAGATCGGTGGTAAGGCTTTTGGCAACTGACCACGGAGCCTTTATTCAGTTTCAAAGGGCTATGGCAAGTTGCCGTCTAGCGTAATTTGAACCAGTGAAGACATTAACGATGACGACGCTTTTTTTACAAACTGGTTCCTATTTTTTAAAGGGGTAGACAAATTTTTAAACCGGTCGCGAAATTTTTGAACAGGACACAGGTTCAGCAAAACAGGACGCTGCGACACGTTAAAAGCAGTCGTGGAGAACACTGCTTATTCTGTTGAAAATCCTTCAGAATCATCCAGTGGCCTTTCACAAGCCATTTCATTGATCACACATGCATGGAATTGCTGCCCGTAATGGACATTCGCACACACACATAAACATGGGCACTTACAGTACATGACAGAAGTAATCAGAGGAAAATTCTGTTTATCTATCATGATGGCTAATTCTGTTAAAAGCCAAGATGACTGGTAACTACCATTTTGATGGCAAACTTATAGTTACACAATTTCTTAGCCACCTTACTAATTTTCCTGGTAATTTCGTTTTATTATCGGTCCTGAGGGATGGCTACTTTGGCAATGAATTCAGCTTCCACTCGGCTGTCATGCCCGGAAGTACTGGATCATTTGTATGTGCCCACATATTTATATTTGGGTGCTTATTGCCGTCATTTCTGTCTGTCTGGTCGTCTGGTATCTGCAGCTGTACATTTTAAACCCTTCACAGGATCTTGATGAGATTTGACAGATATGTTCCTATGAAGCTGACAAGGAATGACAATATTTTTCGGATAGATCTGACTAGCGGTGTCCAATTTTACTACTGGCAATTTTAGTTTTTTACGTTTACCTCTGTATCTTCAAAGGTCCTCCACGGATTTTCTTGAAATTTGGCACATAGGTATCTATTAATGAGATTCGGATGAATTCGGGGTATTTTGTGCCTCCTTTACTGTTTTTGAGTCTGTTTTTTGGCGTCCACTCCCCAGTCAACCAGACCACTGACTCTAAGGATGATAGTGAAAATTGGCGTATATTTTTTTACTGTGAAGAGGGTGGCTGACTGATTTTTCGGCTCCTCGTGGTAATTATGTATGATTTTGTATCCATGGCCGTATCTCCTAAATGCTCTGCTGGGTCTTTATTAAATTTAGCAAGTATATTTATATGAAACTGACAATGGACAACAACAAATTTTGAATAGATCGGACTATCAGTGTGGCCTCTAGTGGCAATTTTATTATTTTTTTGCACTTACCTCTGTGCCATCTAGTGACCATTTTTACTGTTTTTGTGTCTGTTTTTGGCATCCGCCCCTCTATCATTCAAACCACTCTAATGATGATTGTGAAAATTGGCATATATGTTCTTAATATGAAAAGGACGGTTGACGATGTTTTTCTGAGGACTTTGATTACTGTGGCCCCTCCTAGTGGCAGTTTTTTTTTGCGTTCATAGCTGTATCTCCTAAACCCTCTGAAGGATCTTTATTAAATTATGTGAGTGTATTTATATGAAGTTGGCAACTGACGACAATGATTTTTAGACGGCTCCGACAAACATTGTGACCTCTAGTGGCAATTTCATTTTTTACCATTTTCCTCTGTTTCTCTGAAGTTCCTAGACAAATTTTTGTGAAATTTGGTAGCTTTCTATTAAAGAAGTGATGACATTTTGCCATTTTCGGATGGATTCAACTTATTTTGCGCCTTCTAGTGGCGATGTTTAGGATGCTATTATACACCCCTAGAAGCACACCATTTGCAGTGCATTCATGAGCGCATTGCTTTTGTGTTTGATTACTTTAAAATTTGCTGTGTACTTCATGTGTGAATGTGTGGGAAATTGCGCTGTCTTGTGACTTAATGATTTCTGGATTGCTCTCTTATTCCTCTCAAATATAGTGCCCCGTAGTGCTTTCAGATTAGATAATGTGCTATAAGGTCTTGATATCATCCCCTCTGACTTTCTCTCCTTAGCGCATGATGACATTGTCACGTTCCTTATTGTTGGCGCGGGTGGCCTTGGCCTCTGGACCATCCGGCTGGCTCAGTACCTGCTTGGAGACAGTATCAATCGTGTGCATCTTACGGTGGCAGACACCAATGCTGAAAAACTGATGGTTGCGCACGACCATGGTTGCTATGGCCTAGTGCACTGGAGTGACGCGCTGCATGAGGAGTACCTGGTGGAAAGGACACGTGACGCCTGCCCACACGGCATTGACGTTGTAATTGACTTTGTCGGCTCGCGACGCACTATGACTCGGTCAAAGTCTGTGCTCAACAAGGTGAGGTTCATGAATGGCATGAAAATGGAAAAGCAGTCAGATCAGTGGTGTAGTTGAGGGGGTGGGGGTCGTTGTCCCTTACTTTGTCAAATTGATGTGTCTTGTTTGCCATATTGTGTTCAAAATTCATGTAAATTTCCTAAAATAGTTTTGTACTAAAATGGAGAATCTTGTCACAGTATTGTCATGTGCTTCTGGTTAGTTGCTCTGCCGAGAACTATTGAAATTTGGAACCTCCCCAGTAATGCGACGTGTGAGGTTCTTGTTACAGTTAATGGTTAGAACTTAAATTGATCTCATAACCGTCTTTTGCGTTTAACTTTTTGAAACTTGAATGAAAATCATGTTTAAAGCAAATTTAAGGTTATGTAGGACCTTATCCACAAGTCTGTGTATTTAGCAAAATGTCTTTAAAACGGTAGATTTGAACTCAGTAAAAGTATAGACATTTACACATGTATATACACATATTTACATATACATATTACATAAAAATTTAAGCCCTGTAGAATTCGATTTTTGACTTAATATCAATCTGCTGTCAGTTTTGGGTCACATGGGCTTTTTATTAATGGAATTTACCGAAAAGGAAAGTTATATTGCGAGGTAAACAATGGTATCAAGAACATGACTGAATTAAATTTGATATAAAAGTCAAAGCTAAAACCTCAAACAGATTGTTATCTTTTGTTTTTTATGCAAATTTTGATATTTTTTTGATTAAAATCATAACTTATATTTTTGATAGCTCCTCTGACGTGCAACTGTGGAGCATTTAAAAAAAATCTTGTACAGCGTTGAGATATGATGTTCTGAAGTTTTCCAAATTTGGAGATTTTTGTAGGATCCTACAGAACATTAACATGAATTACAATAAGTATTTCAGTGTTTCTTGTTTCAAAGACTAAACAAAATTGACAAAAGTAGGGTCTTTTTCCCCTTACCTTGTGCTGAATCCATACTCTTCTAGTGAGTGTCCTGTTGCTACTAGCTAGAATATGTACATACCTTTCATTCTTTCACAGTATGGTGTTGCTACTAGCTAGAATATGTACATGTCTTTCATTCATTCACAGTATGGTGTCATCTTTGCCTGTGGTAACTCTGACTATGACATGACAATCAACTTGTTCGACCTGGCACAGAATGAGCAAAGCATTGTGGGTACACACTCAGGCACTCGCGAGCAACTACAATGCCTCATGGACCTGCTCAGAGATGGACGTGTGAGTTTTCTTGGTATAGTTTTTACATTCAATGTTTTTTGGCGACTGTTCTTGAATTCTTTCTTGATAGCGGATTTGGGATAGACCGCTGCAATGTAAATTAACGACCACTCTTTCTTTGCAGATCACTCCACCTACGTATGCCACATTTCCCATTGAGCAGGCAGACAGTGTGTTTCGCCAGCTGAGTGAGTGTCGCATTGCCGGTCGAGCTGTTTTCCGTGTTTCGGCTACTGATCTTTAAGGCTGGACAGTGCGCAATGAGCCATGCGAGGGGGATGAGCTTTGAATTGGCGAACTGTTGATAATTAATTTATTGTATCACATTGTTTCTGTTAATCAAACCAATGTACATAGTTGTGTAGTCTGTATTGAAAAGAGTAGGAAGTGTTTCTCAGAAAACTGGTATGGAGTAGTTCTTCACCAATTTAGCACACAGTTTGGTGGAAAAGAATATTGAAAGTTTGCAGTCTATAATTTTTGTGGTTTGTACTGTGCAGGTCTTGTAAAGCACCATTTGATATAATTTCCTGATCTGCAGCAATAAAATCAGCCTTTGGAAAACAGCTCATTGTTACAGTTATGTTTGTGCGAAATAAGTGAAGAATTCTTGTTTGTTCATTGTACAAAAAGTTTATTTCTATCCTTTTTTGGTTGTAATTGGAGTCAAAAACTTTGTAATAACCTTGGGAGGAAGAAATGAAATCAACGAACATTGAACCTGGATGTGTTTTCAGGAGTCGCGTAGTTGTAGAAAAGGATAAACACATAACCTCTGTGTGAAAAGGTTACCATTAGTATAGTATCCTCTTGTATATTGTATCTTCTTGTGTACATAGTTAAGTGTGGTTGTGTTCTAAGTGCCAAGCATGAGTGGTAGATAATTAGAGACCCCATGCTTGAAATGTTGTGTGACCCTGCTGTTGAAGAGTTATCTTGTTTCAGTTTGTGCCAAAACACGTCTGAAGAGTTTGTTTGATTGTGCTACTATTTTTTAAATGTTGTTACTAAATATCAGCATTTGAAACACTTAGGGTTCTTTAGTTAATTTAAAAATGGACCGAAAGTACAATCTCCAAACTATTTTTGGTGTTTTTTGTTTTACTGTTCCTGTTATGTGAGTGAGATAACTGTGTGGCAAATTCCAGTTTGGCATTGGTGACCTCGAACCTACAGCTTCAGGTTCGAAATTTTGAGCTCTAGGTTCTATCTGGTGTTTAGTGTGAACTGCATAAACCACAAGTGCTCTAAAAGAAGGTGCTTTTCTTCAGTAAAACAGAAAATATCAAAAAGTAATGTGCAGCTGAGATTCGAATATGAGCCCCCCCCCCCGGTTTTGGGTTTATGTGTGAAGTTAAACTTGTATTGTACATTACCTTTATTCGGCCATAAAGACCCGTGTATACTGTTTGTTTGTTGTCAGATATTAATTGTTATTCTTTCCTTTTTTTGAGTTAAGTTACAAGTGATTGTATAAACTGCCTGTATTCTATTGCACTGTATTGTATTTTATTGTATTGTATTGTATTGATTTGACTTGAATGAGAAGGAGTTGAACTACCCATTGTCATATGTACTCTGGTTGCATTGAGGGGATTTAATGTTGTTTAGATTTTAAAAAGATTCTGCTATTTTTTTCCATTGTTAAAAATATTCTGAACATGCATTAGTGTTTTTGCTAGACATTACTTACTTTGAACAGAATGCTGTTATCTGCATAGTTGTCTGATGTCATCAGTCAGGTCTCCACTTGTCAGCAGCCGTTAGGACTCCAAAACCTGGTAGGGCCTCCAGCTGTTGAGTCGATGGTGACTGGCCACGTCACTAACTATCAGAGGATGGCTTCCAGTTGAGCTGTTCTGGTGTCCATGGCATCCAGTATGATATCCTTTGATTATTATATGTACTTCTAATATAAATATTGTCTGTATTCAACCTAAAAATACAAACTTGTTTTGATCTTTTTCATGAAAGACATCTCTCTGATCTAGTAGGTTTTGTAGTTGATTGGGAAACAAGACGCAGCTTATAAAGAAAACAATTTATACCATCAGTACGGTATGTACATGTTAGAGCTCGGCAGTCAATTTCATGGCTCCCGTGACAAGAACCAGGAGGTCTGATTATGATTTGTATTTAAGGAAATTAGATAATTGGACAATAAATGCATGTTTGACTATTTAAGTAGTAGTGTTTTTTGTTTGGTGCGGATGCCCAGTTCTATTGTCTATTTGTGGGGATTCGAAGGGTGTTTGTTTAGTGCATATTTTCTAAATCTTGTGCATACCAATAGTTGCCAGTGTATAAAGGTAAGAAATTACTCAGAAAGAATGTGTTCATTGTGCTGGTATATGAGAGAGATCCAGTTTACATGGGATATCTCTGAAGCCTTGAGTTGAAGTGGCTGCAGCTCTTGGAGAAGCCTGTTCCACAATGTAACACCTGATGGGACGCCACAGAGGGAAAAACGAATTTTAAGTAATGATTTGTGGTTGAGGATTTAGCCAATCGGTGAATGACATCACCAATCGTAGAATATGGCAGTTCCAGAATTTAGTGTGGGTGAACCAATTTCATCAACGGAACAATGTAGCATTATTTAGTAATTGTCTCGTTCTCAAAGTCGAAGAGTGCTATCTATATTCAACTAGTTGATAGAAAAACGGCGCGAGTTTAAGCTCCCCTCGCTTCTAGTCGGAAGCAATCCTCTTGATTATAATTGTTGATAAATGTAATATGTCACTCCTGAGGTCGACCAGCAAGAATAGCATTGTGAAAGCATGGGTGGCGCAGCTTCTAGATTGGTATTTTGTACCACTTAAGTGATACCAAAATCTGTATCGCATGTGTTTTTAAAATGACTGCCAACACTCAAACAGGATGTGGTACTGACCAGATCAGTCAGCACGGCATTGGGTTAATTTCCGCACAGGCTTGTTGAGTTCATAGGAAGGTTGGCCCAACTACCTAGACCAAAAAATACTCGAGTCATTTTTAGCGGTTTCGTGAACAATTTTCTCTGAAATTTATGGTTTCCCACCCGGTGACATCCTTGATCCGCCACTGCAGTATTACTGTCAAGCTGGCAGCATGGTCCCAGTACACGTTCTAAACCGTACGAGAGCTTTTGTTATCTTGACCTGCGGTGTTGGATATTGTAACATGTCCGGCAATGACCGTTGTTGCTTTGGTTTACTTTTTCGACAGTCAAACACAAGATTCATCTTCAAACATTTCACTCTTCTTACAGTGGACACGAGGTTTTATTCTGATTAGAGACTCTGGCAAAGCAATTACCATGGCTTCACGTCAATAAAATAATGGGTAAAATATGTGGACGATATTTCGAACTGTTTGGCCTCTGAAACTGAGTTCCTCGTAAAAAGTTAAGTAATATGATCAATTTACTCGAAGAATTACGATAAAACATTAGTGGTATTTTATGGTTTGACTATGGGTCTCTACAAGCGAACCGGAAAAACTGGTGTCGCCGTTCGCATTTGATATCACGAAACTAGAGTCGACCTAAGCTCATATTGTGTTGAACTGGGCAATTACCGCATCAGTGATGCCTTCACTGCAATAAAATACTGGTTGAAATAAATTGAAATTTGGGGAACAGAGACTATTCTTTAACTTATTGGCTTCTGAAATTGAAAAGTTAGTTTCGCGGAAGAAATACGATAAAAATAGGCCAAAACGCTACGATAGGTTTTTATTTGTTGACACCAATTTTGAGTCGATGTGTGTGTACATTGATGTACAGGCCTCTGGAAATCGGTACGTCTGTACTACGGACTAAACGAGAGTTAGTTATAATGAATTAGTAAAAATATATGCGCTAGGTCTAGTTTCGGACCGAGGCTATGTTCGGCCACGAGGCATGTTGGAAAAGTGAGGATACCCTGAGCAAAAAGTAACACTCAGCAATGATGCCACTTCTCAAATATCATGTAATGTTTACAGTCACTGAGCTCAAAACTGCTAACTTTAGAAAGAACACGTCAGATTAGGAAGCAGTGGTTCAATTTTGTACTGAGTTGTTCTGTTTCTTTTTTTTATCTCGTAGAATTCCTTAGGTTTCACTAAGCAATATGTTTCAAGAAGATACATATATTTTTTCACCCTACGAGATGTCACGCGATATTTCTTGCGCTTGAGTGGTGCTAGTTCGGCACTGTTAGTAGGAGCACGTTCGGCCTGTAATGTGGATACACACTTGTCCATACTGAAAATATTTTATTGATATTTTTGGTGTTTTAAAGATTACAGTGATACCATTATGTTCACTTGTTGCAATGTAAATCCATGATAAATGATGTGCAAAATGAAAATCAAAAATTAGACTTCTTCGTTTTAAGTCAAATATCCAGTACTAGTGTGCAAACGGGAACTTTAAAAATCCAACACAAAATCGCATCATTATTGGAACTTCAAACCCAAATTTCGTTGAATTCACGCCATTTCCTGCGTTTTACAGGACCATAGCGAGGGGGTGTTGTAACGTGACGTATATTGTGACAAGCGACACATGTAACCCGGGCGACACAAAGATGTGCATTTCGCTTGCAAAAATATTCGGGCACATATCGTCGCTCTCTAGCAGTTTTTATACCGATTCACAGTTCGGGTAAGGGTGGGGGTGGGACTGTGAAGGAAGAAACATAAAACACGTCATTCTCTTGTGTGTTTACTGTTTTTATTTGCTTTTGATGTAATGTACGACATAGTTGTAGACACTTTTATTTTCAATTGCACGAAAGACCCATTGAGATATTGCAAAATAACGAAAATTCAAGAACGGCGATGCTGTTTTTGTATAAAAATACACGTAGTCGCGACAACGTTTTTTCGGCTTCTTATCATCCTCCGCCCTATCTTAAACATGCGCGCACCCAGCCTTGAATATGGGGGACTCGAATTCCTGGCGATGTGGACCTTCTACTAACAAAATAGTCAGTCGACTAGAAAAAAAAATTAAGAAAAATAAATATTTGAAAAAAAAATAAATAGTACCACGATCGGACCTGTTCGTGCTGTGAATCTGAATTCTGCGTTTGCGCCTTTTTAGTAGACATTTTATCTCGTTTTCCCGTATTGTATGTTTCTCCGAGGCGGACCTTTTTGCCCACTTCGTCAAATGGGGGGCTCCTTCGAACCNCCCCCCCCCCCCCCTGGGTGCGCGCATGTTAAGTTAACTTATATTCCTTAAAAAAACGCAATTTAGAAGTTGATGTCGGTGAGGGTTGCACGTGGGGGCGCATTTCCAACTCGGTTCTGGTTTGCCAGCAAAGATAACTATACAATCTTTGTTGCCAGTGCGTGTGGGGATTTGCGCCTCATTCTACGCTCATATTCGAATATGCCCACGTGGTAATCTGAACGGCTACGAAAATATGTGAGGTGCCCCGGATGGGTAACGATGGCAGTGATCCACAGCGAGCACACGGACGGCGAACCAGTTTCCACATTTCAAAAAATCACTTTTTAAGTAGTGCGTGAAATAAAACTTAGTATAATCGAAGATGTGTCCGCTTTTAGCACGGCTCCACTGCGTTATACCGGCACAAGTTTATTTGAAATGGCCGGGACTAATTTGGCAGCAGTCCTTTTAATGTAGCCAATACTCGCCTCTTATTTATAGGGGTTGGTTTACCGATTACAGTACATCTTGGAACACTGACACAACGATGTACACGCAGGTTAATATTCAACAATATTAATTCCGAAGGTCTGTAAATCTTTGACGTTCGTTCGCTGCAGCGCAAGGAAACAGACGACCAAGAGACACGAGAAAACGTTAATGATTAAAATGACAATCCCTGTCTCATCCTCTCCCAAAAATAAAATGACAGAGTTAAACTTAAAATACTGTGACGAAGGTTCCGCGTGATCTACTCGGATACAAGCCAATCGGAGCAGTTTCCCGGTTGCACCCTTACCAAAATTGTAATATAGTATCTTTGCAACTGCCTACAGACTGTACTAATGTGTTGTTTTTGGTTGTCGAAAAAACAAGTTTCCCACATTTTAATTTGAATGTGTGACGGAATCGTACATTGTATGATATTCACATAAGACAATGATTCTTATATGTGAGCTACAGCCTTAGTGGCTGTCACTTATATAATTATTATTTTTCCGACTGTTGTGTTTCGCAGAACGTTGATTTTGAAGAAACTTCATACCAAATAGTTGGCCTGGATAAACTTACACGTCACTTTGATTTTGTGTGGCATTTCTGTTCGGTCGTGTTATTGACAACTTTCACTTACTATGGTATTGATTTTAATTTCTAGACACTTCCTCTGCTCTCTGTCAGTCAGTCAGGTGCAGAATCTACAACTACATGCGATTTTTGTTGTGGGTTTCAGAATGGTTTCCCATAACATTAATTGAGTTATTACTGTTTTATCTTGTCCGTGAAAAAAATCACGTTGAGCACTTTCTGTCACCATAATTTAGTTTATAATGAGTTTTAAGTTCAAATAATCCCTGTGAAAACTGGTGTTCCTATCCGTGAGAAAGTTAACTTCAATTCAAAAGACAACACCGAACACATGAGCTAATCAGTCATTACTGGGTGACCTATAGTGGTAAGCACTTATAGCCTTATATCAATTCTAAAACGTGTTACAGCTTAGTTATCCATAGTGAGAGATCTTCAATACTTCATTTTTTTGTTTTCTTCAGCGCATTTGAGTGTTGAAACTTTTATTTTTCACCTTCTTTTATCCGTTACCAATTGGTCATATTTCATCTGTACATGTCTTTAGGTCAATTATTATCACCTGACTTTCCTTATTACGTCTTCAAATACGTAAGTGTTTTGTATTCACTTGCAACAGAGCTAACTGGTTTCCCAAGATTGAATTTATGTGTTGCGCTTTTCAACTGCGTTGCTATTTATTTACCTGTAAACGAGCCTATGATATAATTATGTTGTTTAAAAATGACTCCCCTAATTGTCCAGACTACCTTATTCATTTAACAACCCTTGAAATGTCAATAAGCATTGGTGTATTAATTGTTAAATCCGGCTATCCTTTGGGTGCCTCGAGTAGAGTGAGTTTCTCTGGTCTTACAATGTTTTCCCCAGTATGGTCACAATTCAATTCTTCTCACGGGCATCTAACGAGATATCACGGTATGCCGGTTCAGCTTACTGATGTGTCTTACTATTGTTTACATAACACCTCTTTGGATTACGGAATCGTCATTGGCATGTGCCTCCTTTTAGCTTGCGATGTTGAAGAAAATCCTGGGCCTGAAGACAATACTACCATTAAAATCTTATTTTCAAATATTAATAGCATTAAATCCAACAATTTCTCCAGATTCCAACTTCTCAAAAACTTTGTTCTGTCTTACGAATATATGATTGTCGCTCTTTGTGAAACTTGTAATGTTACCAAGGACGACCTTGATAATGAACTAATCATTCCTGGTTACAGTGTAGTCTATCACAGTAACAGTGGCCGTGTCATCATCTTATTCACTAAAAATACACTCACATTTAAATTATGTCCTAGCTTAACTAGTACTCAGTTATGCAACTGCTGGATCGAAATTTATTTCGGTCATAGAAAAAATTACTATGGGTTGTTTTATCGATCACCTTCTGAATCATCAACTGAAAGAAAGCTACTTCAAAGCCCTAGCCGATCAGTTAGCGGAACTTAACCACAATAGCGTTAGTATAATCATAAATGGTGATTTTAATGACCGAAACTCTACATGTTTCAATGATGATCATGACCATACGGCCGGTCTACAATTGTTTGATATCTTATTGTCTAATGACTGCATAAAGCTAATTAATGAGCCAACCCCGACGTTTCTTATTCATGTATTGGTCTCTGAATAACAAACAATTTGAGTATCATTGACTCATGCTCTGTACTACCTCCTGTTGGCAATTCTGATCACCACACAATCGAAGCCACTCTAACACATAAAAAAACGATTAAAGAACGACACCGAGAAATTACGTCAGGATGTCAACTACACTGATTGGGATTCCATATTGGACACTGGCGCATTGATTACACTGTTTCACTCTTCACTAGTACTCTCTATGAAATTTTAAAAAGCAACATCCCAAACTGAAAAGACAATTAAACACAACAGCCAACCGTGGTTCAACAATAATGTTAAATGGGCAATCCGCACAAGAAACAGACTTTAAAGCTCTTTCAGAAGATCTAACAACACTGTAATCTACAACAGATACAAGGAGCAGTCACGCCTGGTTGAAACTTTAATAAATCAAACCAAAGCTGATCACCGCCAACAAGCTTTTTCAACAAATTAACAGTGCAAGCAAGAACTCCAAAGAATACTGGAATATCATCAATAAAATACGCAGCAGTCAACAATCCTCTTATCCAGTCAACAACCACATTGGTAACGTAGCCTCAAGTAGTAGTGACAAGTGTGACCTGTTTCTCAATTTTTTCACGAACAAAAGCCACATAACACCAACTGAAGTAAGTAACTTTCCCTTTCTTCGTGGACGTTGTCTCAATCAACTGTCTGATATCCCGGCTAATCAAACTGATGTCCAGAAGTATCTCAATAAAATTGACCCCAATAAGAATGGTGGCACAGCTTTAATCACCAAAATGATTGCCAACGAAATTACCATGCTCTTGACCAATCTGTTTAACAAACTTCTTCAGCTAGGTATATATCCGTCTTCTTGGAAATGTGGAATTATTGTCCCTAATACACAAAAAAGACTCCAAAACTGTAATGTCAAATTATCGCCCAATAACTTTACTTAACACCCTATCCAAAATCTTCGAGAAGATCATTGCTCAAAGTATTCTCACATGTCTCAAACAAAACAACTTGATCTATCATCGTCAATTTGGTTTTTTTCCCTGGAAACAGCACCGTGGCCCCCATTGTTGAAATGGTACATGACATTCATTTACATTTTGAGAAGGGCGAGAGTGTCAGGTTCATTTTTCTAGATATAGCTTCTGCTTTCGACTGTGTCCCTCACGACCTCACTTCACAACCTTCGATCCTGTGGCAGTACTGGTAATCTTTTAACCATGATCACCTCATATCTCTCCGATAAAACAGTGTTCGTGTCGACGGCGTACTTTCAACTTTATCCCCTCCTGGATTTGTAAACGCAGGTGTAGCGCAGGGTAGCGTATTGGTCCCTCTTTTCTTCTTGGTTTATATTAATGACCTTCTTGATAACCTGTCATGTAGCACATACCTTTATGTAGATGACACGGCGCTTTTTTCACCCCTTCGCAGGGAGCAGCCCTGAAAGTTCTTTGCAGCTTCAACACGACTTAAATGAACTCATCTATTGGTCACAAGAATGGAGAATGAATTTCGAACCAGAAAATAGCGTTGACCTCACCTTCTCCAAATCTCTCTTTCTTGTTGACCCGTCTTATGACCTTAAACTTAATTATGAAATCATTCCTAGAAAACAGTCGCACAGACATCTTGGTATACTGTTAGATGAAGAACTCTCATTCACACGTGAAGATCGGGAGATCGTACAAAAAAAATCAGAAATTATTAACCCACTTAAGCTTGTCTCTCGTCATCTGAATTCTACACATTTAGAAGTTTTGTTAAATCATTTATACTTCCACACATCGATTATTGTGATATCATATATTAGTCGGCCAATACGGGTGCACTCCAACATTTGGAGAAATTACAGTATCAAGCTGCCTTACTCATAGCCGGAGTTTACAGGGGATTCAATAGTGTTGAGGCTTTGTGGCCCAAACTGTCTACTCGACGCAATCTTCACATGACCACATTTACTTTCAAAGTAATAAACAACGTCAACAACGCCTCTGTGTAAAAAATATTTGATCTATACACTAGACAAGGCCATCGTAGTAATTTGAGATCCTCCACCCTATATGCAATTCCTCCGTCATTCAGTCAGCCATTCAGAAGGTCTACAGTCATTATGTGCATCAACAACTGGAATTCTCTTCCAGTCTCTGTTAAGGAAAGCAATTCTTTTACGAGTACAAAAAAATAATTTTAGAACTGTTTTTCACAATTTTGATAACTCAGCACCCTTAACTCAATTCTCCCTTCCCCGCGATAACGAAATAGCATTGTACATATCAAGACGTGGTCTTTTCCTCAATTCTGACAAGTTTAGGCATAACTTTAGTAATGTTTCTCCAAACTGTAAATGTGGTGACCATCAATCTTATCCTCATATTTTCTTCAAATGCCCCCTCATCAAATACCTGAGAGACTCACTCTTTCGTGCACTCAATGAAAACCAATCAATTGTTAATGTTCTCAATTCTTGTAATAATATCCCTACTAAAGTTACATTATTATTGAATGGTAGTCCTAACTTTCACACCGTTCTCAATGAATTCCTCCTAAGCAACGTTTGCAAATTAATTTTTATGTACCCTTTATCAATATTGCTGCATCTGATTTCCATACATGAATCTGTACATGTTTTTGCTTTTACATATTCGCAATAACATATCTAAATTTTGGGATACTTATATTAGATACTACTTAAATGTATATACCTCTATATATATTAGTTTCTTTTATGAATTGTTTACAACCCAGATATAATGCTTCCCGATTTCTGGGTTTGTCATTTCTTTGTATGTTTTATGTATTCTCCAATAAATATATATCACTTAAAAAGAAACAGCCAGAGCATTTTTCTGCTGAACTAGCTTGCGGCCGTGCAACCCGTGCAGTTCAACCAATGGGTGGTGTCAGTGCCACAGCAAAAATCGATTTACGTAATTGTCAATGACCTCGTGCCAGTAACTTAACGGTCACGGTAGAGTTCAAAATTGTCTTTAGTTGCATCGAACCGTTCTTCAAATGCACGAACAGGCACCGGGAAAGCCGAACAACTCAGCCTAACATACTGCATCGCATGTGCGCACTCAGCCTAACAACTGGTGGCTCGAATTTTTTTAGTAAAAACAAGGTACATTCAGAGATGTGAATTGTGCATTCGCTGAATATTTTTAGTGGACGGGATCGAATTTTTGACAATGTGGACCTTTTACTAACAAGGAAACGGGTGTCTAAAAACCACGGTCAGAGCTGTGAATTGTGCATTCGCGCCTTTTTAGTGGACTTTTGACTCGTTTTCTCGGACTTTTGTTTCTCCGAGGAGAACCTTGTTGCCCACTTTGCCAAATGGGGGGCTTCTTCGAGCCCCCCCCCGAGATACCCCACGGGTGCGTGCATGGAGTCTTTCACTGTTTTCCGTAGGCTGATACGAACCTGCACCAGCCCCGAATGCAGTTGCTTTCTTTGTAAACGCTCTAGGTTACGTCATTTATCTATATTGTAGTATTTACACGTGTAGCTATTATTACTTTGCGCGTGCAAGCGCAGAGTACTGTTGTTCCTGGGTTTTCTTCAATTTTATTACTCTACGCTTGCTAGCGCAGAGTTTTACTGTTCTACGTAGTTTATCTTCTTATTCTTCCTTCCTTTTCAGATTGTCATTACTCTTACATCGATTCGTTAACAACAATCATATTCATTGTGGTTAATACCATAACGAAATGGTTTTTATTGATTATATTTTCACCCAAAATGCACCGGAATGACCCGGAACAGGTCAAGGAGTACATTCCTTTTAAATGCTTCTTCTTCTACAGGTTTTTAGATAGACTCTTTGAATTTTGTAAGTAAGTAGATGCTAACGAAGTGCATCCAAAATTTACCTGGATTTCCAATGGGATGAAGGGAACTGTGTTTCCGGGTCAAATGTCATTAAGTGCAAAAGTGATTTTTGAGCTAAAACTTTCATAATCATGCATATGATTACCATTCATAAAGGAAGTTCAATTCGAGGGTTATTAAGTGCACTTTTCTGTTAAATTTAAGATTTTTTCAATCACCTCGTACTTAATTAATTACGGAGAGCGTTCAAATTCATGGTGGTTCAACCAATGGGACTATTCGGAAAATCTACAATAACTAGAGGGCGTGCGTGTACTAGTGGTGATAGATTAACAGCCTCGATTTCGCGAGCCCTTTAAATACATGGTGAAATGGCTTGCAGCCGTGCCAACTGAATCTGAGATTGCGTAAAAAGGGTGCTTCTATGAGAGGAAGTAAGCACGACCTCATACAAAGGTAAGGTTTGTGATTATTTTTACGATTATTCCATGATTATTCTACCGATGCCTGTTAACTGAGGCACTCGCCGATGTCGACTTCGCGGCAGTCAGTCGCCAGCCAGAGTCTGGTTAATCTTTGTATGTTGTGATATGTGATACGATACTTGACGTAGCAATCGGGATCTTTTCGTACATCAAAGCATTATTATTGTTTGGAATGATTTCTAAAAGTTTATCAGTGACAGTTACATCAATCAATGCTGAATGTTTATGCTGTCAACTCGATACAGGTTAATGAGTTAAGATTACAATCCAATCCCAATGGCAAAGGGTACGTGAGTGATAAATATCCATTGCATTAGACTATTTGTTTACTCCCTATCATATGTCTTCTGGAAATCTATTACACGTTGAAATGGAAATCTATCACGTCAGTTTTCACGTAACCTTTGGTTTTTAGGTTTGAAGGCTTGTACCGTGCAGAGGAGATATGCATCGCTTCTGCACCGTCCCTGAATGGACAAAAATTGGTTTTTAGCATTTGACTGCAGCTAACCAACAAGATCTTCCCATCCAGTGCAGATCTGTTGTCAAAGCCTACTTTCAATATTGGAGACAACGAACAAAGCCTTTGAAAAGGAACAGCTATTTTTAAAGTCATTTTGTTAAATTACTTATTCAGGTCCCGAGGGGGGATTGGCATGGGGGGTTGTAATATTTGGTACAACTGAATGTGTGGAAATAACAGGTAATACATGTTTGGGGAAAAGAGCATGGTGAGGTAATTCTTAACCTTCACGAAGTCCCTTCAAGTTGATTTCATGAAACTGTTTTGCTACTTGTATCAATTGTAAAACCACGAAAATATATTACATTTTCCGAATTCACAGTGACTGAATAGTCTTAACTCATGCCTTGAAATGTTGCAAGTCGTTATAAATTCAAATGACTGCCATTTTTGTGAAAATTGCATTTTTGATGGTGCCTTACGATTTGTAATTACTCTTAAACAACAGAAAGATTATCCATCATTTTTAAATGACCCAAGTCTTCATATCTTCTATTAGAAGAAAAACGGTTCCCTCAACCTTAGGCTAGAAGTATGCTTGACAGACCCATGAACCTGTAATCTGAGTTTAAAATTGCTGAAAGTATCAAAATTAAAAAGGCTTGAAAATGGGTAACAAAGGTTTGAAGTTGTCTCAAAAAACTTGTATATTTTACAGACAAGTGATGCGTTTAAAGAATTGTTATGGCTAGGGATAAAAAATAAAGACACAGTTTTATGCAATACTCATTATATACACCCTTGGTTTCTGAAAATAGTAATTATTTACTTTTATGTGAAACTGTAGACCAATCACCATATATTTTTGAAAAACAGGGATAACATTTTTGATCCAATCTGGAGTACTTAATTATTCATATTTCAATATTTGTTCCAGGTTCAGTGACATTTTAAGGCCACTTCAAGCTGTATCATAGACAAGCTTTGTTACTCCGTTCTCTTCCCACAGCACTTCCACACACCAGCAGTGCTGCATGGCACAATGTGCAAGTCAGTGGCCCTGGAGAAATGTGAATCGCAGTACTAAGTTACCATAAGACAATGTGCCAGTGGAGTGTCTGTGTATCCAGACGAACTATATCTGACTGCTACACAAATAAGCCTTGTTGGTGAGGATGCCCTTTCATAGGCAATGAGTCATGTGTGGACAATAGCTTATTTCCTTTCCTGGAAGAAACATGAGGGACTGAAGCTAAAGAAGACCTAGTCACACTCTGGTCTAGTTCAGAGTCTGATTTTGGGCTCAAAACGATTCAAGTGATATGCTGCTGTGTTTACCTTCAAGGGTCTAATTGTGGATGTTATTGAGGCTGAATGAGGTTACATGAAAGAAAGCCACGTGTTGAAACTGGACCTTTTTTACAAGCGCTTCTATAGGCCATTGAAACTAGAACCCAGTGAAATGAAAGCCAAAAGCTGAGTGACATTAAATTTTCCTTTCAGAAGAAAGGCTTTATACTATTGGTAAAAACTTTTCAATTTGGTACAGATTATGGGGAAATGACATTCAGTGACTGCATCGATTGTCTTATTGTATGTTTTCAATTGTAGCTAGCTGGATAAGAATCTGCTATGCACAAGATTCGAGAATAAACAATTATCAGTGTATTTAAAAACAAATGGCAAACTGAAAAAGCACAGAAAGAAACAACATTGCGAGGGAGTCCATAATCAGGCATATCAGGTGCTGAATTTCTGAATTACGTTCAATTCTCTCAGGTTATTGCTGAAGGATTGCTTTTCACTTTGTCCAACGGTGAAATAGATGGTCAGGCGGTTGGTTTCAGTTGTTTTTTCTTGCCTGTAACAGAATAGAAATATTAGCAAATTGTAAAAGAAAAGACAAGACAAAACTACTTTTGTAAGGCAGAACATACTTGACATTTCATCTTCATGTTTATGTGTAGAAACTAATAACCTTTGTACCCAAGTCTTATTTAATATCTGAATTAAAATATGTGAAACAGGCTAAAAGTGATTTAACAATGTGTATTTTTCATGACACTTAAAATGTGCTTCTGATCTCAACAAGTAAAATTCATTCTAGGTGTCAATTTTTTTCCAATGCAATGTTACGACATTTACTGAATTAAGGCTTATTCATGTTAATTCGATAACTGAGCTGGTGGTCCTGGGGGTGGGGTCCACGATAAAATAAGGAAACTCACTCATCTAGAGAATTTTATTGGAAACAGCATAGTTTTGAAGAGAAACTGCTGTGAAAAAGTCACTCTTGACTTCTGTGCATCACGTACCATACACCTCTTATTTTGGGAGCACTCCCACCCAGGACAATATGAATATGTGCTGCTAGCCTACCCGGCATCGGGTGAGTTTCCAAAAAGAAACACTTAGTTCCACTCAATAAAACTGTTATTCAGTGGGGTAACTGGTGGGGATAACATCACCGAACGATGTTGATAGAAACTGATTGCTAAAAACTTACCAAGTAATGTTGTGTAGTCTCCGAATGGAACTGCATAGTCATAGACATAGAGCACACACGGGGCTTCAGCATCCACACACTTTTTGTCAGTTAGTTGACCCTGTTGACCGCAATTGTCCACGAATATAGTAACCTTAGGTCTTTTGGGAATTTGTGGCCACCTGTCGAAGACTTGCACCAGGGAAATTAGCAGTAATAAGGCTTAGCGCGACGACGTATTTTGATAAAAATTCCATCTTTTACCAGTTGTTTACATGCAGACAGGCACGCATGCGCAATTTAATCACCACTAGTACAGCAGCGACACCGCGAGGAGAATTCTCCGAATAGCCCCATTGCCGATCAAATTCTATTGGTCACTTGGATTTGACACAAAATGCACCGTAGTGACCCGAGACGGGTCAAGGAGTGCATTCCCTCAAGTTCATTCTTCTACATGTTTTTGGATAGACTCTCCGAAGCAAGCATGCACCAGTGATCTGCATCCGAAATTTACTTGGAATTTAAATGGGATCAAGGGAACCAAATTTCCGGGTGAAAGGTCATTAAGAGCAAAAGTGAATTTTGAGCTAGACCGTACATAATTACGTATATAGTCTTCATACGTAAATGAAATTCAGTCACAAACTTTGGGGTCATTAGGTGCACCTGTGGGGTCATTAGATGCAGTTTCCGTTCATATTCTTACTCTTCACTCTTGCTCTTCTTATTATTATTCTTATTCTTCTTCTTCCTTCCTTTTCATATTGTTATTCCTCCTACATTCATTCCTTTAGAACAATGATATTCATTGTGATTGATACGATAGTTAACGGATTTATATTGATTATATTTTTTGACCCAAAATGCACTAGGATGACCTGAAACGGGTCATGGAGTGCATTTTGTCAAAATGCTTCTTCTTCTACAGTTCTTTAGATAGACTCTTCGAATTTTGGTAACAAGTAGGCACTAGAGATCTGCATCCAAAATTTATTTGGAATTTAATCGGATCAAGGGAACCGAGTTTCCGGGTCAAAGGTCATTAAGTGCAAAAGTGATTTTTGAGCTAGATCTTTCATAATCACGTCTATGATCAACATTCAGTCACAAACACTGGGGTCACTAAGTGCAACTTTGGGGTCATTAAGTGCAGTTTCTGTTAAATTAAAGACTTTTTCAATCAGCTTGAACTTAAAGGAGTATGCCACCCAATAAACAACCCAGTTTGTATCAATTTAGATCGAGTAATTCTACTCGATAACGGCACGTTTGGTTGCGTCATCTGACACCTGACGGCAGACGGAGGTGTTGAAATTATCCAATGACGTAATTGGTTTCAGACGCAGTCTGCTCAGCAGTTCACAGCACGGGTTACTGGTGTCAGGTTATCTCTTGAATTCATCGTTTAACACCAATAAATAATCGAACTTCGATGTAAAACCCTTAAAAATACACCGAGTTCTTATAAAAACGTGTTGTTTTATTTCGCTATTACGGATTTATTTTTATTTGGACACACCGTAACCTACAAAGTTCGGCAGGCCAATTTACCAAGGTCCATAGCAGGAGTTTGGTTCTGTTCGGAGATAAATTCGAAATATTCTTCAGTGAAATACAGACAGGAGAACCCAGAACTGTGTTGTTTAGACTTATGATTTTTTGAGTTCTAAACACACAAAACTCTTAATATCCCGACCAGGGCTCGTAACCCGATCAGGCCCGTCGCGGCCGACTGACTCGTTATCCCGGCCATTGACTCGGAACCTGATCAGGCCCATCGCGGCCACCGGGTCTGGCACGAACATAAAATAGCTTGAGTTAGAAACTAAACCGATTGTCAGGAAAAGACTATAATGGTGAGCCGAAGAAATAATGGGAATTAGCCATGAAACTGAAAATCTACTTACTAATTGTCGGGGGCGGCAAAGTCGGGTTCCCCTTCCACAGACCGTCAGAGCAAAGGTTGTACTGAGTAACAGTGATTTGAATAATGTATTTGTATTTCTGAATAAAGACCATAGATATAAAATCGAGTAATTGTTTCACAACAGCTTTCTGTCAGCAAACATTGAATTACCATGCGCTCACACGGTCTCGGTGCCCGGTCATTGCTGGTATCAAAACCCGGTAACGCAGTGGTTTATTTATTACTGGCTTCTCAATTGCACTCACAAATACTGCAAAGGCATTACAAATTGTATCTAATGAGACAGACTTTGTTTCAGTTTTATATAAGCATTGGTTAGGATGATAATAATTCATTTTGAAACAGAACGCAGAATAATAAACGTCTACATGGCAACTCGCCCGGCGCCAATCCCAATTTAGTTAGTCAAGAGCTCATCTGACGAAGACTTCACGGATCGGATCGGTAGGTTTCACAGCTATCAATTCGAATCGGAATACACTTATCAAGAAATTCTAGAAAAGCGCCGTGAACACGCACAGGCAACGGAACATATGGATAGTTCTTTGGTAAGCCGGAATTCGTCAGAGAAATCATTGTCGACGAAATCCGGCCACAGACACGGAGATGTTTCACGGCCTCATACTTGCTATTATCAGCGTACCTTTCATTCTTCACTACCTCGAGCCACTGCCTAAGCATTTAGGGCTCTCGAGGAACACGGAAAACGATATACCCGCTTTCTTCGCAGCTTCATCGTTCGGACAAGCGGGAACCGATGCACCGCGATATAGCGGCATTCACTCTGCAGACGAACCACTGACGTCGCTGCGTCGTTTCTCACCTTCCTCACAGGTTACCGCGACACCTCTGGGCAAGGTGAGGTCGACCGTATAAGAGGCGATAAAAAAGACTAATTAAATAGGGTGGTATTCTCCTTTAAATGATGCAGTAGGGAGAGCGTTCATATTTATACTGGTTCAACCAACTGCCGATCAAATTCTTTTGATCACAATGATTTGACTCAAAATGCACCAGAATGACCCGAAACGGGTCAAAGGGTGCATTCCGTCAAATTGCTTCTTCTTGTACACTTTTTAGATAGACTCTCCAAATTTTGATAACAAGCAGATACTAGAGAAGTGCTCCCGAAATTTACGTGGAATTTAAATAGGATAAAGGGAATCGAGTTTCCGGGTCAAAGGTCATTTTAAGTGCAAAAGTGATTTTTGAGCTGGAGCTTACATAATCGCGTATATACTTTTCATTCGTAAAGAAAATACAGTCACAAACTTTGTGGTCATTAAGTTCAACTGTGTGGTCATTAGGTGCAGTTTTCCGTTGATATTCTTACTCTTCACTGTTGCTCAATCATAGGGACATCTCTCTCTTTCACACAAAGGATGCAACTTCTATGCAGTGTAATCTCCCTATACTTCACTATGCACATGCATACACCACGCGCAGAATTGTAAGTGCGCATACGCAATTGCGTTCTAGTTCTTCTTATTCTTCTTCCGACTAACTTCGACACTTAATAACTCCAAATTAGGTGCAGGTATGTTCTTTAAAGTCAACATATGATTTTTGACAGTACATAAATTTTGATTCGTTATATAATCGTATTCCATATTGCACCGGAAGAGGTCGTTTGGTGCAAAGGTCATATAGTTTTCAAAATGCTAATCCTTCAGTTTTAAAGCTATCTTTTTCAAATTCGGGGCACAGCGATAAGTCAACGAGGCAATTTAAAAAATTACTTTTCCAAGTAATCGAGTCATCCAATCAGACAAAAAGGGTTAAAAGTTATTAGGTGAAAACTAAAATTTTGAGCTAGACACTTCAAATTCACACGACTAATTGTTACATGTAATTCAAATCTAAATCCAAAGTTTCAGGTATTTTAGTGCAACCTTGGGGTCATTAGGTGCATTTTTCTTCTGAAAATTTGTCCTTTTCATTCACAAAGTATTCTGATGTGTCAACCGTTAGACAACTGTGATTCTCAGCATTAATCACACTTTTCACGTGCTTTGCAATAATTTTCCTAAAGACGCTTATAATGCACCGGATAGGGTCAATTAGTGTAAAGTTCATCTAACGTTCAAAATGTTATATCCCCTACATTTTTCAAGGAATTCTTTTCAATTTCACACACTGGTGTAAGTCAACATGCTAATCGAACAGCTTATTTTACTACGCAATAGGCCAAACCAATCAGAAAAAATAGGTCGAAGGTCATTGAGAGCAGAATAAAATTTTAAACTAGAGACTTCGAAAGTAAATGCGATTGAGTTTGAATTCTAAATTTCCAGGTCATTTGGTGCACTCATAGGGTCATTAGGTGTATTTTTCTTAAAGTTTGACCAATTCATTCATCTTGTATTCTGAAGTGCTTAAAGTAAAACATCTGTGATTCTTAGCATTAACCACACTTTTAATCGAGTTTGCAATTGTTCCCTCATCTGGGCTCATAATGCACCGGAAGAGGTCAATTAGTGGAAAAATCATCAAGATATCAACATGTAATTTCTCCTACAATTTTAAAGAATTCCTTTTCATATTGGTAAACGGGTTGCTGTCAGTAACTTCCCATAACAAATCCCATAATACGCACGCGCAGAGTCCATTATTGTCACGCTGTGACAATAATTTTTTTAATTCTTCTTATTTTTCTTCCGACCAGCTTTGACACTTAATAACTCCAAAATGGTTGCAGGTATGTTTTCAAATTTAACATATGATTTCAGGCAGTACATCAATTTTGATTCATTATATAATCATATTTCATAATGCACCAGAATAGGTCATTTGGTGCAAAGGTCTTGTAATTTTTAACATTCTACTTCTTCATTTTTAAAGTTATTCTTTTCAAATTCGGTGCACAGGTATAAATCAATAAGGCAATTTAAAAAAAATACTTCTCTAAGTAATCGAGTCATCCAATCCGGTAAAACTGGTCAAAGGTGGGTAAGTGCAAACTAAATTTTTAAGCTAGACACTTCAAATTCACAAGTCTGGTTGGTACGCCTAATTCAATTCGAAATACAAAGTTTTAGGTCATTTAGTGCAACCACGGGGTCATTAGGTGCATTTTTTTCTGAAAATTTGTCTCTTTCATTCACCAAGTATTCTGTTGTGTCAACCGTTAGACAACTTTGATTCTCAGCATTAAACACACTTTTCACGGGCTTTGCACTAATTCTCCTCAAGACTCTTATAATGCACTGGATAGGGTCAATTAGTGCAAAGGTCATCTAATGCTCAAAATGTTATATCTACAACATTTTTCAAGGAATTGTTTTCAATTTCAGCACACTGGTGTAAGTCAACATGCCCATCGAACACCCTACTTTACTACGCAATAGACCCAAACAATCAGAAAAAATAGGTCGAAGGTCATTGAGTGCAAACTAAAATTTTGAGCTAGAAACTTCAAAATTGCATGTCTGTTTATTAAATGTGATTGAGTTTAAATTCTAAATTTTCAGGTCATTTGGTGCACCCACGGGGTCAATAAGTGCATTTTTCTTCTGAAATTTTGACCAATTCACTCATCTTGTATTTTGAAGTGCTTCAAGTAAAACATCTGAGTGGGATTGTTAGCATCAACCACACTTTTAATCGAGTTTCCCTGATCTTGGAAAGGTCATCAAAATATTAACATGTAATTCCTCCTACAATTTTAAAGAATTACTTTTGGTAAACGGGATGCTGTCAGTAACTTCCCATAACAATTCCAGTAATACGCACGCGCAGAGTCCAATTTTGTCACGCCGTGACAATAGTCTTTTTAGTTTATAATCGTTATTTTTGCGAGTCTAGATAATAGACATCTTATATACACCGGGCGCACACGCTTCTCGGCAGCTGACAACTTAGCGCCATATTGGAGAGTGCTACTAGTCACGTGACACGGCTAATTGCCGTGTAAGCACGATATCTAACAAATAAAAAGGCGGAAGAGTGTGATTTTTTCCAGAAACATACAAAAACATGTGATGTAGCACTCACAAGCGTTTTTAAGAGTAAATCAGTCGATAGGGAAAATAAACTATTAGAAGATCGCAACTAGTGGCAGATTCTCGAGTGGCCTGAGCGGCTGCACGCCTGGCATAAACATAACTCTAGCCCTGTCTAGAGTTATGCTTATGCTTTCCTGTTTGTAGGCCTAATATATAGGCCTACAATTGTCCAAGGACAAAGTGGATTCGCGGCCAGATCAACGGTCGCGTTGGCTACTAGATTTTCAATACTAGAGTGCCTTAGTGTTCTCAGTGTCGCCAGATATTAGTTCATGGTGTTACTGAATTTTGACCTTCTTTCGTAATTGACTCGAACCGTCACTGAAGCAGTCACTAGACATAAAAGTTTTATAAAACATGAAGTTTGGTGACATTTATTTCCATTTTTTCTGAAATATAACTCAACGGTGGGCGATCGAACTAGTTGAGTGCCGAGCCGATCAGGCCTACATTGGCTCAATTATTAGGCATATATCACTCATAAAAACAATGTAGTGTCGTTGTTATGTTTGTTAAGTAAATGAGTAAGTAAGCAAGTAAGTAAGTAAGTAACTAACTAACTAACTAAGTAATTAAGTAAGTATAAGTAAGTAAGTAAGTTAAAAGTAAGTAAGTACTGAAGTAAAGTGGGTAAGTTAAACGTTTATATTATATCGGTGTAGGTGGATAAAACAAAAGAAAACATTAGCACAGGTGCTAATTACCTTTAAAAATACTTGTGTAGAGAATTATTTACAGAGAGGTATACAAGAATATATACAGAAAGAAGATATAACTATATAAACAATTAAAGCATAGTTAAACCCTAATGATATTGTTAACATGACACTGAAGAAAGACATGACACAATATAACAGTGGCGGATCTACGGGGGGGNAAAACAAACAAAAACGTCTCCAGAAAAACAAAAACGACACCGCCAGTGTATATAAACCCCGAGTAAACCAACTTGGAAAAAATGAGGGGGGGGGGTTCACTCTGAAAATATATTTTTTGCATTGTGAATTGCTGTTATGAAAATCAACGCGTTTCGAGTCTTCGTGGCTCATCGGCAAAACCCCGGAGATCAATTGTGCACGCGCTTCCGTCGACACTACTGAAGTAGCCAAGCATTTTAGATGTATCCACCGCTGAAAGAGCAGCTCTATAGCTGATTTCTTTAGGTGACTAGTTTCTTTATACTCTAAGATATGTTTTGATTTGATTAGGGGAAACACTGTGGTGCCGCAACCCTGATATTCAGGCGAATTGACGTGCAATGTTTTTACCTCATCTGTCATGTCGTGTCATTCTATTACACCCCACACGTTTGTAACTCGAATTTGACCGGTGTATAGTAAAGTTGTCTTGCGCAATATCATACCGTGTACATGTACATGTAATACTAGATTTTTGAAAAAAAAATCGTTTTCTGAAGAATTGCTATTGTGTCGGCGCCGTGGTCTTATCGGCCGTCTGTTTGAAGGATGCACTCTAACAAGTTTTGACTATAGAAGGAATGACCATGGGGGCACTCACATTGACAAAGTGACCGCATTCGCGAACAGTGTACAGTAACAGAAATTGCGGAACTCGTGCGATGTTCAATAGGCCTCCTAAGGAGCTCTAGTGCCTACCTCAACACCTACCGCCTTTCTACTTGCAATAAGCACCACTGCCGTTTTCTATACTGGGAATTTCCGCAGAAAGGCGCACCCGACGAAACGCCCATGCCCATGGGCATTTATTTGATGTTGGTACTTCAGTTTCAAGAGTTCAGACATTGGCGCGTTTATTTCGAAAATCGCAAGAGATGCAAATAGGTCCTGGGATACATCGTCAAGGTTTGAAGTCGTCCGTGATGAACGGATCAAATTTAGTTGCGCATGCTGTAAGTCTTGAATGGACTTGGTAACCTCAGGGGGCTTAGTGCCAACTGAGCTGCGAAACGAGATGCTGACATTGTAGAGGCTTAGGCCTACAAGCTCATTGACACAGCAGTTGACGAAGTGCAAGTGTTGGGAACAAACGTTGATAATGTCTGGGTAGAATGGTTCCAAGACGAGCAAATCATTGGATCCGATATACAAATTCCTCGGCAGTCTAGACAATAGAAAGATAGGACCAATGTTACTGGAGAAACACCCAGGTAATAAGTTATAATTCTACACAGTTTGTATATAATGTCGTTTTTTATGCTTGTGTACAATGAAAACGAAATAGAAATTATTTTTGGACATGCCAAATTTACCCAGTACAGGAGAGGGTCTACGAGCGCACAGAAACTGATTCTGGTTTATATTTCCACTTGAGTCTATCTGCTTCATATCCAAAATCTATTTCACTTAGTGAGTACTACAGAACGGCGCGAAAACCCTTCCTGGACAACCTCTCGCAGCAGTTGACCACCAGATGTGTAAACTACACATATGAGCAACCACTGGGGATTAAAAAGTGTCCAGAGAGAAGTTTTCAATTCAATTTTTTTGCAAAGTGCGCTTTAGGCCTTACGACGGACCAGGCCAGCTTGTTTTGTGTAGGTGGAGTTTCAGTGTACTTCTGGTCCCTCAGGGAACTAGTCTTGTGATGTTTTTTTACCAAAGTGTGCTTTGTAAAACTATTTATCTCAGCCAGTAATGTTTGGTCCCGCGACATCGTCAAATTTTTTAGGGATAATACCTGTAAGCACAGGTGTACTTTTGGTCTCGTGACGGACCAGGCTAGAGTTTTTATGTACTCTCAGTGTACATCTGGTCCCTCTGCGTACTGTTCCTGTATATCTTTTCACCACTGTGTACAGGATGTTCTGCTTTCGTGAAACTGTTTTCAGATGATTTGTTTCCTTATACATTTGACGTTTTTCAATTGTTGTCAACGTGACTCAGCTTAATAAAGTGATACTTAATTGTTTATTGTCACTTTTAATAATAGACTATGAGCTGAGAGCACCATCGTTCACCAGTTTTTCTCGTAAGGAGACAGAACACATGTTTATTTTGGACTAACAGTACAGGTCTTCATTCTTAAACAGCTTGAGGTCGTTGCGATAATCTGATATTCAAGTTTTTACGCCCCGTCGGTGCTCCTTATGCTCTTGAATATTTGGTAGTGGTCTAAACCCCTGTATACACACCACACTTTTTCGTATGCTAAAAAGGTGTGTGTAAGCAGATGTTCCTACAAAAATTTTTGCTGGTGGTGTGACTCATACCCAGATGTGCACAAATATGGTTTCACGAAACTTATGAGCAAGTTCATGTGACGAAATCGAGAAGGGTTTTTAATTATCTTAAGAAAAACTCCAGGGACATGTTAGGTGCCAGAAACGTACCAGGATGCATGGAAATTTCACTATTTGGCTACAAAAGCAAAAAGTTGTCTTACACGGTTGGGGGGTTTACCCCCTCCCGACCCTCCGCCCCCCCCCGCTCGACGCCACGTGCCTCGGATTCGACCTTTGAGGGAATCCTAAACCCCCCTTACTGAAAACGTAGATCCGCCACTGTATAAGATACTGTCATGGCACTCACAGTTTTCTCATAGGAAAGTCGAGATCATGTTTTTGAATTGACAGGCCATTGCTACATCTAATTGATGTTATCCGGCCGTGATATCACAATTTCAGATGAGATACATGGCTTCAGTTCTTCTCACTTTAATAGCCTATAGGTAAACATGCTGCGGTTTTGTTCCATAGTTAACTTTGTGATACCCCAATATGCCCTCCGAGGGTAACCCTGTTTACTGCGCTTGCATAAATCATGAACGTGTTAACCTTTACATGACTTTATTTACGCTCGTGGAGAGCTGATGTTATGTCACTTCTGTTTGGTGTTATGACGAAGTTCAAACGGTCAGGTTGTGATAACCATGACCCTAATATTTTATGGACTAGTCCATTTTACAGGGTGGGTGCGACAGCGTCCGTGCGGCCACAGACATCAGCAATATTTTGTTTTAAAACTGCCACCCGTTATCGATGCCATGTTTGTTTTTTGGACATTGTTTAAAATATCTTGTTTCCACCCCTTTTTTGCACCATTGTGGTATTTGGTGACCAGCTTTCCATCTTAATGAATAATGAACCCTTCTTGTTGTTCTATGTCTTGACCTAGTTAACTAATGCATGCGTGCACCAGCTGATGGTTTGCAACAAGGTCATTCAATTGGCCAAACTGACCAATCACCGATAACATAAACATTACTAATCAGCTTTCTGCTAACTTTCGCTTCAAATAAGAAGAAATTTGTCATGAGCGAAGGTACGTCTTAGCAATTGGGTGGAAATATAACTAGTATGGAGTTTAAACTACAGCCAGCTTGTGAAGTGGTGTCAAAATTTGTATCCCCCAACCTGTGCTGTATTCCTACGAGGCATAGGCCCTATACCATAGACTATAGTACATCTATGCTCATACTGATTTGATGATGTGATACTTTGGCTTAAGGCCGATGGCCCCTTATAGTGTTTGATAAGACCTTATCACCATCAATATTATCTTATTTTACAGGTCAGCACTGCGACTTCTTACAAGTGTTAAATTGAAATGAAAGACAAAGATAATATGAATGTGAATGCGAACGCCAATACTATTGGTGAATGTACCAATATGGAGTATTACCCGAATTCATCGATGCCACTGCTCCCCCACGGAGGTGCTATAGTGCAGGTAGCAACCATAAGTTGAGAGCTCAATGGTTACAATTTACTGGTGGTGGTCACTGTCTATCTAACAGCTTACTGAGTGAAGTCTCACAGGGGAGGGCAACCAGCCAGTGATTAAAGGGTCTCTCTTCAAAATGGACATTGTCATTATTCAGTGAAAACTGGTTCTTGGCAGCCATTTTCAAGAGGGACCCTGTTTACTCCACTTTTACCCTGCTAGTTGCAATGTCGGTTAGCATGTTTTTGTTTTTCTGCATGCATGTCGTGGAATTTAGACTCTCAGCCAGAATTATTTCACCTCAAAACTATTTTTGTTAGAGCCGGGTGTTTCTAATGGATTCCGAAACTAGGAGTACAAATTTTCAAAAAAACTGACCATACTTGCCACATTCTTGCCAGCACTGGTGGTCTTCAATCATCAAAATAAACTTTCACATGGGTAGAATTTGGTTGTAATCGAAAGTTAACAGTGTTACGGTAAGAATTCTTCAATTTGGGATCAATATAATTGCAAAAATAGTCATTTCTATTTGTCAGAGGCTTATCATATTGTTGCAAATGTTCAATAATAAGTTTGCCATGCTTAAGGCAAAAGTGAAAAGGTGTTTTTGTGAAACATTTGACAAAGTGAAATTTCGGCTGTCCGCCATATTGTTCCAAACTGAAGAATTTTTACCATAATCGTGAAACTCTGGTTTAGCAATTTAATCTTCTAATGTGTCTAAAATTGGTTGAAACTGGCATATTGAGTTTTAGTAGTGGTGTTCAAAAAACTAAGGTCCATATGCCTCTCATGTGCTCTGTTAAACTATGTTTTAATAAAAATAAATTTTTACCTTTACTCTTGATATGACAACCATTTTGAAGTCATTTTAACATGTTTCGAAAGTTCAAGTCATGGTAACAATGTTACATATAACAAGCAAATAGGGTGAACCATTTTCCTAGTATCTTTTGAAGAACCCAAAACGAATTTGGTCCCTTGTCTTTCTAAGTAGGTCATTAATATCAAATGTAAATGTCAAGCCGTATTTCTTTTTAGTTAATAAGAATTATCAAATATTACAAATATATATGTCATACTGGTACATCATTTTCAAAACATGAACACATATATTCTGAGGTCCAACCATTTCAGTGCTAATACCATGTAATTTTCTCTGTGTGGTGAGCTTAATCCCAGGGTTCTATTGTGGTCATATCCAGGGTATGAGGTGATGTGTATTATGCCCACAAAGCTAACAGGTAACTGACTGACTCAGATGTGCTGCACACAATGAAACTTGCATCTGTGCAAGTCGTACACAATGCTCGTGTGCTTAGTTTTCAATGGGATTTTTTGTTTGTAACTTCATCGGTTACAGTTTTAATCATTATGTAGAGCTTGTACTTGCTGTCTGCTAGTCTGTAAATGGGGAGAAACTACTCTTGCAGAACACAACCCAGTTTAGGGCCCTCACCCTGAGCGTAAAGGTGCCTGTACATGTTAAAGGGGTAATTTTCGCAGTGTTTTTATGTAGATGGGAATTTTCACGTCGTCTTTCTTAGAGGGTATTTTTTGTCACGTTTTTCACTGCCTGTTTTTTGTACAAGAGCGAGTGTAGATGACTTGTTGTGACACTGTTTAGCTTAATAAGGCAATAGCAAGACAGTGGGTCATTTTTGCACAACCACAGAACAATGGAGCAATTCTTAACTTGGGAGAATGCCACCCGATTTAATCAGTCTTTTTTACCGTCTTAATCGGTCTATATCCACATCGCCTCTTACACGTTCGAACTCACCTTGCGGAGAGGTGTCGCGTTAACCTGTGAGGAAGGTGAGAAACGATGCAGCGACGTCAGTGGTTCGTCTGCAGATACGAAATAGGTTGTTTTTGGGTGGCATTCTCCTTTAACTGTTCTTGGCTGACACTGACAGTGACAGTGTTGTCAGCAGTGTTGGTGAATAATCCTGATGAGCTAGCTGTTCAAAGGTGTTTTGCTTAAGATGCTGTCTGAGAGGAGTGCACTGCAAGTTCATCAGTGAAAACTCGCTTTCCTGTATGTTTCTATGATCCACCGCATGTCTTTTCGTAATTCTTCTGTTGTAGAACTTTTTTGTGTTCCGTTTTGAGCCACAGACGAACTGAAGCTGTCCCTTAGTTTTGTGTTTTCAATATATGCGAGAGTGAAATAATCCATAAGTGGTTATGGTGTAAAAAGTCTAGGGTAAAAACTGATAAACACAAAAAGTACGAAATGTGCAAATAGCTGACTTGTTTGCTTGAATACACAAAGTCGAAGGAAGCAGAGGCTGTCTTTGCCATCAAGTTTTTGTGGGAGACAACTCCACAGCTTTACAACAATAGCACTCCCGTATGTGGCACTTTCTTTGTAGGGAAACCAGTCTTTGACGTTTGTTAGTGTCTAGTGACCTTGTGATTAAATTCAGTGTGTTTTTAATGCAGTATTTTAAGGTTGTCTGAGGTTAAAACTAAAAGGGGAATTTTTAATCCTTCAGAGTGGAATTTTTTGACCCAATGAGAGGAATTTTGCGTGATTTTTTAAATACTTTTTAGAAGGGAATGGGGCCGATATTCGACTCCGTTTTTGAGGGATCGAGGGCACTGCAGTCCCGTAGTGTGGCATTCCTCTCACTTAATCCCTGTAATAACGTATTGATTAGTTATTATTCATTAGCTCTGTGTCATGAGGATGACCTTGTATAATTTATTATGCAATGACCAACTTATGCCCTATGCATTGGGAATCACCTGCCTGAAGGTCATCATAGGTCATGGAATGACATCAGTAATTACCAAATTTGTAAATTATACCTTACATATTTGAAACTATGATAATGATGAAGATTAAGTTTCCTGAGTGTGTTGTTGGTTAAGTGAACAACATTGAAGTTAAACTGATTTGGGTATGTAACGATGCTGTAATGAACTCTAGTTTTTTCATCAGAATAGAGTAATTTCTCATCTTTGTTACATGTTTCTTTGTAACAGTTACCTTACTGCTGTTGATGTAACCCTCCCATTTTAATCACTCCAGGTTTGTTTCGCTGGGGCATGTTACTCTGACTGCCCGACCAAAAGGAGTGGCGACAAATTGCGTCACCCTGGGATACGGGACACATCACTGTTTCCTGGTTTTGAGATCTCTGGCATCATTCAGGCTATCTGTCCTTCGGTGCCCAATCATAACTGGCAGGTTGGCGACAAGGTGATCGTCTTCCCGGATGAGAAATTTGATCAAGCCAGGTGAGTGTTTTCTCAATAACTCGAGAGACTTCTGGAAAAGGCTTGAAATGTTTATTGCTAGGTGTATTACATCACTTTTCATCCCTAAAAGTTGCCGATCTTGGGTGTGAATTAGATCCTAGTAGGGTCCTTTCTGACCAAAATGTGGCTTAAGGCTTCTCAAACATGGCTCAAGATTCCAAATATGGGGCAAAACATTTCGAACATGGTTCAACACCATTTCCGAGTACATGTAGGAAGAACACTGGCCTAACATGTGTGGTGTATTGATGTTACTTAACGGTCACTGCATCTAATGCAGTGATACTCATCTGCTTCCAAGTATTCAATCTTTCAAATCCAGTGTATGATGATACGATGCAATGACACATCTGGGGTTTTCATGGATGAATAAGTGCAATTTATCGCACTGCAAAATACCCCGTTCCCCATTGTTGTAGCGCTTCCTAGTTGACTGTAATTGCTTATTCACCACTTGGTGGAGCTAGGAGTAGCTACCTCACAAAACTCTCCTATACTTTTACACTCCTTGGCGACAGTGTGAATATGAAGTAGGTTGAAAATTGCCAAATGTTTTTAAGAAGGAGTTTTCTGTCAAAAGTGATCCACCATAAATCACTCTACCGTGTCCAATAAGTGTTGTGATGTGGTGTTGGGGAATAACATTGCATGATGCAGGCTATGTGAGCCCCCAAGGCACATCATTACTGCAAAAGTCTTCTACGTATTTGTAGAATTTTTTGTTTTCACGTTTACAAGATGTCAATGAATACAACTGCACTTTGTTTAGCATAGATTATGTTCAAATACCATTGTGGTTTAGTTGCTGCTATACATTAGCATAGTTAGGAGCATGGGCATACATCTTTAGTGGACTATCTGGGGTTATTTTGAAGTCCTCTTGCAGATGAAATTTTGTCATTTTTGAATGAGCCTTTTTGTTGGCAAGTCATTCTACTTTGAAGCTTTCAAGTGTCACTTTCAGTCAGGGGGTTCTTAAACAAATCTTAATCTGGAGAGTATCAAAGGCAAAAAAGCTGTCAAATATGAGGCTGTGTTGGTCCATTGATCCATATTTAGGTTCATCTGAAATGTTCTGCAGTTTGAGTTATGTAAGTTATGAGTTGCCAAGGCACATATGAGTGTGCTGCCTCCATATGGAAGTATTGATTTAATTTATAATCTGCAGTGAGGCACTTGTTATGTACAGTCCTTTGTCCCCATTCTTGTAGTCCTGCTTGTCTACCCTTATGTTTTACATTGACTTCCCTGTGGCAGGTCATTGACTGCTGTTGTCAATGAGAGTAATTGTGCTTGTAACAGTAGAGGCTAGTCTCAAAAATTTGAAAACAAGTCTAGTATTGAAATGATATTGTAGCATTGATTCAAAGACATTCAGAATGTTTGCGTTTGGCTCATAGCAAGAGCAATGACCTGGGTGAGCTTTGATTGCTCTACCTCCATGAGGTCAGAGCATATATCAAATTTTAGAAATACCTAATGTTAGCTGTCCCAAGTTAAAGAATTGCAATCAACTGAAAATGTTGCATTGGTGGCTATTTTCGTTGATTTTATGAACTGCCAAGTCTATTTTCAGGTTAGTTGCTTCCCCACATATAAATCGTCAGAATTAAGAATCAGTTTGAATTTCTGTGACCCAAATGTTAGGGGCTGATGTACAGGAGAAGGTTTTTCGTAACCATATTTTCATTTCAGTAGCGCATTGGGGGGATAATTACTCAGTGTTCTCGCGATCCTGCACTGTGTTTGAGCCATGTTTGAAAAGTCTGACCTTTTTTGGTTTCACGAGACAAATTATTGTAGACAGTCTGGTATAGTTTAAGGAAAAAGGGCAGAATTCACAGAGTCTAACTATTATGCAGTTAGAGGTTTCAAACATATTTTATGTACCGGTATATTTGAGTACCAGATAGTATAATTCTAATATTTTTGATTTTTGATTACCATAAACATGCTATACAGCTAGTTATTGGTAAAACAGAGTCATGACATAACTCGGTGGTAAGGGTATCGCTTTACAAGGTGAAAAACTATATTGTATATCTTAAAGACAGACATCTCAAAGTCAAGGTTTCTGTGTTTGCACATAAGGTTTATTTATCAGTTAATTTTTATTTTTTGCTCATAAAATGGTTGACATGGTCAGTAATTGCAGTTGTTTTTCGCAAATAAGAATATGAAAACATGGCATGAAATTTGAGTCATGTTTGTGTTTTTGCCTTAGCAGAATGCCGTCGCACTTTTTCTGGCAAAAACTCGATGCATTGTTGTGGAAAAAACCTACCCAGTTTTGCACTCCAGTTGGAATGGCTGTGAGCCACAATACCCAAACCACCAAGGAACTGATAAACCAGTCCACTGTCCAACTTCACTTGCCTCTTTGATATGAAACATTGGCAATGAATATTTCTGGTTTCAGGAATGACCTGCAGTCATTTAAAGGCCAAGTATGGTGCCAAAATGACTATTTTTACATCTAAAATACATTTATTGATGAAAAACATCAAAATACTGTGTCATAGCATACCCTAGTTGTTAATTAAGTAGGCCTTTGACAATAAAGTAGCCCCATCACGAACCCCATTTAGCGCCAAAAAAAAATTGAGTAGTCTATGACATAATCCTTACAACGAATTTGCCTTTCACCGTGTCTCCAGAGTATTGGAATCAAGAGATGACTGGCCATTTAATTTAGTGCAAAATACGAGGAAAATCAGTTAATATTAAAATTAATCAAAATCACTACCTTTAGAATTTTTATTCAATTATTTAGCACATATTCTAATACAGGCCCGTATGGGAATCCCCGGGAGTGGGACTGGGGCTGTCGAAACAGCCGGAAAAACAAAACGCTTCGTCTGAATTGTTATCAGCAATTTCACATTGTTTATTATAAAGTGTAATTTGTTTGATACAAAAACTTTGGCGTTAGGAACTTTCCATTTATGTCTTTTTGAAGCCGAAGGTGTGAACCATAGACATATCAGCACATATCAGCTTGATGTTTTCGTACAATGCCATTATAATCAAATTCATTGAAAATTTTATATTAGAAACTCAATTTTCAAAATAAGTCGCTTTGAAATGCTGCAACCCGTAATCGCCGCCATTTTGACTCGTTCAAGCTCAAAAAAATTGAAAATTTAGTAGCAACACAACATTGTGCGTGTCTGTAATAAATTAAAACTGCAAAATAGTCTGTATTGCATGAACAGTGATAAAAGAATAAAGTGGGGGGGGAAGAGACTGTTCAGGTCAGGTGTCGTAATCGCCAAACGCCGACTCCCAAGAGCGTACTCAAAGAGCGGTGCAGCTTTTAATGACACTATTTCTGCGTCAAATTTTATTAGTCCTTTTTACCCACATCGACGCAAAGATGTAGATTTTGTATACAGCTTTGCACCAAGCCTAAATCAGATCTTGCCCATTGGGAAAGTTTGTCAACAGGCCTTGTCATGGATACGAATCTATTCCACGCACGGCACACGACGTGATCGGTGGGGAAGTTGTGCAAATGTATCCCATTGCCACTGACATTGCTACACCCGCACACCACTCAAAGAGGCATTTTAGCCCAGAGATTGACTAGTACAGAACGTTCAAGAAATGGCACTCAGCTGTTACGCAGTGTGGCTCCCCAGTAAATTCGTGGCCACGATGATGTCATATGAACCACTTTACACTGATTGGTTGAGATTTTTTCTAAGGCGTTCGAAGGGACTACAAATTATTTAGCGGTGTAATTTGCGTCACAATTAATTACTTTCCGTGGTATGTAAGAAGCAAAAACAATATTTTTTATGAACAATACATACATTTCTGGTGTCAAAAAAGGTGTTTTAGCCGCTGGACGCTGTCTTTAAGCATTCTTGTGAAGTAATGATTTCTGATGAAATGTTTACCCTGAACACCTTTAAATAAGTGTTGTCTGTTATAGATATCAGCAATACATTGCCATAAAGGATGTTAATCAGCTTGTTCACGTGCCAAACACGCTACCTCTGGAAGTAGCTGCTCTGTTGCCATCTGGTGGCTTAACTGCATACAATGCTTTAGAACGTGCTATGCCCACAGTGGAAGCCAGGCTCAAGAGAAAAGGTAAATATTTTGTGATTTTAGCCAATAAAAAATCATAGTTTGATTCCTTGTTTTTCAAGGACAGAGGCAATTCAATTTACATTGATTCTTATGAATTTACAACTGGTACAATTTAATCTTTATAAGTTAAATCTAAAGGTTAAAGAATAAGTGATGTTAGATACTGTTCTATTATTTTTCACACTCTTTTTTTGTCGTATTGACATATTTTTTATTATTTCAGGTGGCCACTGTAAGATTTTTATTATTGGTGCTGGAGGTCTTGGATTATGGACTGTCAGAATTGCACGTCAAATTCTTGGATCCCGTTGTGAGCAAGTGGATATCTATGTTGCTGATTGTGATGTGAGTATCTATGCAGCTGAACCATGACGCACCACTTAAGTTAATATCAGGTGAATTTTTGATTTTGAAAAAATGGAAAACTAATAAAGATGCTATGTTACTGCATTGAATTTCAAAGCAAATATTGCGAAGAACCACATATGTATTTGAGACATAATGTTAACTTCATTGAGCCAGAATTTGATCTCTCTACAAATTGAACGGCAGGGTAACAGAATAACAAGTAACAAAAGTTTAGGTCCAGTTACCAGTTTTGTTTACTTAAGGTAAAGTCCATCTCAAGTTGTCGGTCAATTTTACTCTGCCAGCGTAAACTAAAATTGTAGGTCTGTTTAGGTTTTTACCAAAGCTAGGTCTTGTCAAAGCATTACGGAGGCCTACCACCTTCTAGTTGCCAAAGAAAATGTATTTAAGGGAATTTCCATTGATCTCTTAGATTGAGAAGTTGATGCTTGCCCTCGACTATGGCTGCACAGATGTTGTGAACTGGGATGAGCAAGAGTATGAACAGGAGTTGATCGAGAAGGCTAGTTGTGTTTGCCGCCAGCCATGTGACATTATCATTGACTATGTCAGCTCACCAAGGTCGATGTCAAGGTCAATGAAACTCCTTGGAAATGTAAGTATTGTTGCTAACTTGTTGGAAGTTTGTGGATCATTAAGAACAATGCACACGTGGTCGTAGGGTGAAGAATAAGTGAAGCAATTGGTGTTTCTAACTTGCCTATGCTGACTTGGGAGAAAAGTTATTCTAGCCTTGAAAAAATCAATGTTATTGGTCTTGTAGCGGTGTAGCTAGTCATTTTTGATGCAGAAACCAAGTCAAAGAGTTGATAAAGGTTAAAGGATGGTTACTGTGGTTCTGTTTTTGACTCTGCAATCTTTTTGTACTGTTTTTTTCTATATTTCTATATTTTGAATAAATTCTGTGGAAGAGTTATTTCATACTTTGGAAAAGAAAAAGATATTCAATTTTCGTCTGTGACACTCCTGTGCATTTGCATACATGGTAGCCAGGTCTTAAGGAAATTGGGCTAGGTGGAAATAGTTAAAGAACTTGCATCTTCAATAGTTTAAATTAGCTTCGTAATCATTCAGCCTGTTTTGAGAACATTCTTGGTATCCTGTAGCATAGGCATTGGCTGTTTATACAAATCTTGTCTTGAAATGTGAGTTTGCCCAATTAGATGAATGTACAAGGCGGTTAGGCAAACAGGTCAGTTAATCAAACACTCAAGGCTAACATCCATATGTACTGATTTCCATCGCCAACATTTTGAAAGGTTCAATTACACTAGCCTCTGTTAGAAAATATCAATCTTATATTGTTGTGCTGTCTCAGTAATATTACAACTGTAAGACTTGATACAGTTGTAAGTTTTTAACCTTAGGAAATGGCCAAATAACGGCATGTCTCAGAAATGACTGATCGGATTCATGTAAAACTTTCAGATACCATGCTGTTCTCTAAAATGTTAAGATTTTTTTAAAAGTTCCACTTTTGCATGAGGGCTATCAAAAAATGAGATGCTCATGAATCTTTATTCCGTTCCATTGGTATCCATGGAACAAAGTTCGACACTCAACAGAACATTGGTAAAGAATTTCAGAAAAAGTAAAAGTTTTATAAAATGACACGATTATTTAGAATATTGTGTTTTTGAGATTTCATCATGAAGAATGTTCGAGTTTAAGGAACTTTGGTCATGTTATTGATACTGTTGTTTTGCTACCAATGTAAATTTTACTAAAGAAGACATAGTCACGTGACCCAATTAATGGCAGATCGGTAAAAAGTCAAAGAAACCTTTTACAAAATGTCTGCTTTTACCCAGTTGAAATCATAAGTTTTGTAGATAAATGCACTGACTTGTCAATAACCCTGAGTCATCACATGTAGTGATACATAAAATCCCTATAGTAATACAACTGGTGTAACAAGTATCCCCTGGCATCCTTGTTAACTTGTTTACTACCATCTATGTAATGCAGCAGGCAAGTAATTGAAATGTTGGTTGACCGATTATACCCTTAAAATGAATAAGTTGTTTGTGTTTTTTGTTGATATAACTAGCTGAGTGTGTCATTGAGTATGTGAACTTTTGTTGCTCTCTATGAACATTGAGATGTTTTCGTAATTAGTGGGAAATGGGTTTTCTCTTTGTTGGGTGATTAAAGAAAACAGTTCAAAATTGTAAGTCAAAATGTATTGCATTATATTTTTATATTTTCCATGATTTTTTTTTGTTTTTTCTGTGCCAGGAGGCAAAACTGATGTTTATTTTTTGGATGGGCTGTAATGTGCTGGGCACAGCTTTTCATTTACCTATTTCGTAAGTTTTGTATGATGTCCAAAGAGCAGACTGACTTTTCCCACCACTCATTGAGTACTTTGTGAGACACCGGTGATGTACACTTTGAGTTTCAGTGTATTTACAGCTTGTAGAAAAGCTGAATAAGAATCTTATTGGCCTAATTTTGAACATAAGATGTGCTGAGTTTTAAAGATTTTTTGTGTATATTCGTCTTTCAGCACTCACGTATATATATATTAAGTTTTTACATGAAAGAAAATTCACATCAGTCGTGCATGCGTAAAGCAAAGAATAATACGGCATGCTTGTTCTTTTTGTACACCCTGCCCGTCAGACTAGCTAGGTTTCACCTTACTAAGATAGTGACTGAAATTTGTGCATTTTCCTGTACTTTGGTTTCTGTCCTTGTTTACTGTGTTGCAAAATACTGATTTACTGAGGTATAGACTCTCACACCTGTGTGGCATTTGTTTTTTCCAGAATGGTTTGCTCCTGGTTGGTGGCAACTCCAAGTACACCATCCCTGTCTGTCTGTCGGCTCTGGCTGAGAAAGGTCAGAGTATTGTGGGAGTGAGACGTGGTACCATCCAACAGCTTACTGATCTTGTTTACATGGTTGCAGATAAATTAATAGTGCCTCCTAACTACAGCACATTCCCTGTGTCAGAGGCAACTCAAGTATACCAGGATCTCAGTAACTCAAAGATACTGGGCAGGGCAGTCTTGCAAGTGGCCCAGTCGTAAATCACTTTAAGGTCAGGGATTGGCCAATAAACCAATCATTCATCATGAGATCTGATTCACACCATATGTCATTGTCATGTCGGCTGGACTATACATTGAGGACTGCTCTGTGTAAAGTATAAGTCCTCCGCAGCACTATTTAGGCCGAGGTGGAGTCAGAAAGTTCAAACTTTAATAATTACTTGGCGAAATTCTTCGAATTCCGACAAGTATGTTGCTCTGTCGTCAAGTTTTTTTTTTCTTTTTTTTTTGTTCACACTCTACAGGTCGCAATTTTCGTCCGATTTTCACGAAATTTGCACACGACGTGTAGATCAAAAAGTCCTGGAAGCCTATTGTTTTTGGTCATGATCGGATACATATGTGCTACAAGTGTGCTGAAAATCGTTGACTTCCGGTGAAAGATGGTGGAAATATTGGAAGTGGCGCATGCGCACCCCGAAATATGGCCAAAAACGTTTTCTCCTGTAGAGGGCGCATTTGCGAATCAATCACTTTCAAACTGGTCACGTGTTTGTTGAGTTTAATAAGCTTTTATAAAAGTTTATTGAACCTGAAGCCACTTTCAAGATGGCGGCTGTGGCCCATGTTCACACGGTTTCAATCGTTCTGCTGTCGCGTTTTTAACGGGAAGAGCAAATGACTTGAATTTTTACATGTGGATTCCTTTAAGTATTGCCTTTCAAAAAGTCTGTGAGAGCGTATTTCTCAGGCTTACCGTTTTCGAGTTATTTGACTTTGAATTTCAAAAAAATACAGCAAATTTTCAATTTTTTCAAAATTTTTTTGGATGTTTGCCAAACTATCATCTTAGATAGAGTTTTGAACGGGCTTCCAGAAGATATTTTCCATTTTGCGCTACGACGTCTACTTTTGAATTATTCGAGATTTTTGGATAACGTTTTTCCTTCGGTCACCTATCTATGCAAGCACGCAGCTGGCTGGCTTTCAGTTCACTTTGTTTTGGTTATGCCTAGTTGTCCCTGTCTGACCCAGCCAGCACTGTCCTAGTGTAGACTGTAGAATTCCAGGCCAAACACTTATTGTAAACATAACTTTGCTCTGCAGACTGTCACATAGCCCCACCAATTTTGGAATGTGGGAACAAAGCATGGCTTGGCCGTCATGTTGCGCCATCTATTGTTCTTTATTGTAGTTGATTGTATGCTCTCTACTTGATTTCTTCGCTAGTCACATGAATGTTATTGTGTTATTCATAATTGCCGCCTTGATTGTCATAATTGTCGTCGTCCTACCCATCGTCGTCTTTTCGATTAATTCCGCCAAGTGTCGCTCCTCCGAGCGCTCTCGTTTAAGTTTCGTGGCTGTGGCTCTTCTGTTGAAGCTTACCAGTGAACTCTATTCACATAGTTGAATATATAAATTCAGCCACTGTGGAAGATTGAATAGAAATTGTTTCTCATGTTGCGATTTATAGGTGTTAAGGTGACATGTCATGTACAGTTATTGTCTAAATTTGCCACTCACCAATTTAATTTAAATGGAACTACTGTTGCAGGAAACTGTATAAAATACTCTTGTTATTGTTTATTCTGCTGATGACTATTTAGTATCATTTTGCAACTATTTTTGGAGCTATTTGTTTAGTCTGACCAAAAATCCAGTTATTCATTTGGCGAACAATAAGACATGTGTTGCATCATTGTAGTTCCAATAATATCTGTTTTTTGTCATATAATGTAATTGGGGATTTGAGCGTTAACTTACAAATGGTTGTAAGTTTCCTGTGTGAAAAAACTTTGGTAAGGTACGACATGGTATTGAAACAGATCCCTGTTATTTATGTGCAACCAGACTCCATGGCATCCATTCTGACTAAATATAGGGCTGTTTAAGACCTCTTGGGGTCAGATTGGTGTTTTTCTTGATAACCAGATAAAACCTGGGTTCACAGATGGATGAAAGTCTTTTTGAAGGGCACATGCACGAGGAGTTTGTATCAATTGACCACTAATTTAAAAGTTGCTGTTATTTGTTTTCATATTTTGATTTGACTGGTTTTGAACTAAGTTTCTCAGTCACTGATTGGTTGTTACCCTGTCTCTTTGACAGTGGTTTTTGCTTTGTTCTTTCATTCTTCTTGTTCAAGGCTAACGCAAAAAGTGGAGGAAATATGTAGTCATGGGCTTTTGGCATATGCTTTATTTCTGGATTGCCAACACTGTGTCTGAGTTCTACAGAAAATAAATGTCAACAAGTAACACAATTAGTATATGGGAAACATCTGGTGAAATGTTTGGGGTGAAATTAAGGTCACTTAGTTATGTAGGCCAGTCCTTGAAGTCATGTGGTTGTTAATAGTGCTCAAACCTTGTGTAAATAAAATGTTACTATTGTCTGTTGTGTACATAGAATATACTAACAATAAAGTTGTTGAAATGGATGTTTTATGCATTTTTGATTTACTGCAACTTTCGAGACACTTCATTGAAAGTTCGTTTTCTTACACGCTATTGTAATAAATTATTTTTGCAAAATTTTATATATTCGCATCAGTGACATGCTGTGTTATTCTGGTGGAACATTTGCCGACGGAAGGAAGGAAGGAAACCACATGGTGGAGAATAAATACCTTGGCTGTCAGTCATGTCTTGGATGCCCTTGCGGCATTCAAGTGCACGTCTGTGGCAATCTGCATTATGCCAAAGATTGATATTTTGAGAAAAGGGGGTGTTAAAAAATCAGTTACGTTGTTGGTTGGAAGAAAGCATACATGTAGGATGCGAGAGAGGGGCACGTGTCCCCAAATAACTGGCGTCAGAGTTTCCCTGGCAACTGGCATAGGCGTGGTGCTAGGGGCATTGTAGATTTCAAGAGAACGCTTGATAACTATCAGCGCTTGATTTACCCATTGAAGACCCTGGCCAAGTCATTGTAAAGGGCTCTATTTTTGCTTCATAGATCGTCAAAACGCACGTGCACCTAATCTTTCATACATCTATTTCGAAAGTCACGAAAATGTGTAAAGGACAGGTTTTGCGGAGCACATTAATTCAATGGACCATTAAATTAAAAAAAGACAATTTTGAATCTTCTCTGGCTAGGGATAATTCAGTCACCAGTCGCTTTCTTTTCGTTTTCTCGAAATTGTATGCCACTTGATAAAACCGTTGACGACATCCTTGCCTCTTGGCGCTTTCTGGGTTATGCATATTCATTGTATTCTGAAGATTTCTTAATAAACATTAAAAAACGACATCCTTGCAGCCACCGTTTTCGTGTTATTTTATTCATAACTTCTTAAACAACCGCTCACGGAGGGACGGCCCAATGACGGAATCGATTACCTCTATTTTCCTAGATTAGTGAACTTGTACAACCGTTTGTGTTAGGAGGGTCACACTATGGTGGAATTAACTGTCACTTTTCCATTTTTAATGATACGTAGCCTTTCATAAAAGGGGTCCCCTATCAGAAGGGGTCCTCTCTCAGAGGCACAGCCTAGGGCTATTGCCTCTTTGTACCTCTATAAATCCGGCACTGTCACAAGGGGAAGATAACATTCATAAAAAATATAAAAATTCGTGCAAAGCACAGCGGTATCAAGACAACCAAAAATGATTGTATTGAAACATACCATAGTACAGATCGACATCGAAAGGGTTGACGTTTTAACCGACAACAGGAAGACCACTATTTGTGAATTACACACATGAAATATTTCCAATGGTTTTATGAAATGTCGATACTTTTTTGCGATAGTATCGTCACTAGGAGTTGTTTGAAAGAAACTCGTACATGTCGAAAAGACTATGGGGAGGGGAGGGTACAATCTTTGATGACTGTAGTACATATCCAACAAATTAGATACTCAGAAGTACTGTAGGCTAAATGGCTGCCATAAAGAGAAATTTCAGCGAATTTTGGAGTTTAACTCATAAACAGCAGTAATGATTACCCTTGAGATGAACAAAAAATACATGTTAACACCAATAAATTTGGAAAATTTCTTGACGGCACCCCCCAAACCCCGTGGGATGAGCCATCTACTATGTTTCCAAATCTCATGGAATGCGCCTTCTCCCATGTTTCACCTGTTGCCGGACAAGAGTTTGAGCATGCGTTCCGAGAATTGCTCAATCTGTTTTCATTAAACAACAGTAGTTGCCGCAAAAACACAGTTTCTGTTGTTGACATTCAAATGCCATTCAAATTTCCTTATGAAGCAATAGAAAACTTTCAAACAAGAAATAAGGAAATTCAACATATTTTCCTCACAGTTTGCACTGTTTTGAGAAACATCTATTCAAGAAATTCTAAACCGCACTCGCGTAAACCTAGTCAGCCAGATAGGTGTGTGGTCAAGACAGCTAGGCACCACTGTGTATTCAGCACCCACAGTCCTCAAAATTGCACACAACCCGCGGGGTAGGCATAGTTCTGCTCGTCACCTCGCCGTGAAACTTGTATCAACATGTAAAGTTAAAGGCCGGCAGGGGTGAACGTAAAATAAGGGAGTCAACTGACACTCACCTTGTCCGTTACACCCGTTTAAGTGAAAAAAAAAACAATCTAATAAACGTTATTTTCTAGTGTAATTGTGTAATTCTCTGCTTTTTGTAACCATGCGCANATTTCTCGGTATGGGGACCTTTTATTGAACAAAATCAACTACTAAAAAAAAACGGGGGCCACTAGGTTCATGCCCTCAAATCAATTGTTCACCCGCGCCGACATACCGTGGATTTTGTGGACTTTTGTCTCGTTTACTCGGACTTTTTGTTTCACCTAGACGGACCTTTTTGCCCAATTCGTTAACTTGAGGGGCCCATTTGAGCCTCCCGAGCACCCCTTGGTCATGGGCGGCGCAGCACTGAAAAAAGTTGGGGCTAAAGCCCCCTCAGTGCATCGCCTATAGACCATGTGCGGTGTAGCACTGAAAAAAGTGGGGCTATAGCCCCCCAGCCCCCTATGATGCACCGCCCATGTGCAGTGGCAGACATAGGATACCATATGGGGGGCAACATGTTGTCTCGGGGAATCGGGCAAAGTGCGGCGATTGCATGTGTAGCTCAGGCCCGAAGTTGCGGGAGCCGGGTGTGTGAACCATCTATTCGGAAAACCTATCGTTGGACTAAAAAAACGAGAGCGCCGCGATCTGCGTGGGGGCACCCCATTCTCCGCGTCCTATAGTTGCTTACTCAAGATTTCCTCGCGCTTCACGCTGTTGCTGTTCCATTTTTGCTTAAGGCAGCCAAGGGGGGGGGGGGGG
>NMRA01000299.1:396839-445059 GCA_002633005.1 Phoronis australis | reverse complement strand
TTTTTTCTAAACCGTAAGAATCTGCAGGAGATAGCTTTTTATGTATTGGTAAATTAAAAAGGTCGTTTGGATACGTTCTTTCGGCGTTGCATTCTTTAATATCGGAGTAAAGTTTTTTGTAATAGTTCACTTGCATATTCCGTATGCATGCTGCATCATGTATAATTTTAGCACCATCTTTAAGGGCGTTAATATGTTTTTGCTTGCTGTGGCGCACCTCTAGGTTTTTGAAATATTTTCCATTCTCGCCTTGTTCTGCCCATTGTGCTTTACTACGCAGGATCGAGCCCTTAATTTTTTGGGTCTGGATAATTTGCAAATCAATTTTGGCTTTTTGTAAATCTTTTTTTAATTCCTCTAAAGGGTCGTTTTCCACCTTGGATGTCAAAGCGTTAATTTTTTCTATTAAAACAATTTCGTCAGAGCGGGTCTTCTTCGCAACCTCTTTTGCAAAAGAGATTGAAGTTTTCCTTATTTCCATTTTAATTAATTCCCACACTAAATTTTTGTCTTGAATATGTCGGTATTTAGTACTATGAAATTCGACACATTTAGTTATTTTGTTTATATAATTGGTATCGTTTAAATAACTAGTGTTAAATTTCCAAAGACCAGGACCTCTCTTCGCTTTTTCGGATATTTCAAAATGTAAAGTAATGGCAGAGTGGTCTGAAAACACAAAGTCGTTAATAATGGCAACGTCTTTGACTGCTACTTCTCTGGAAATTAGCCACATGTCAATTCTACTTTGGCATGACATATTCTTATCCCTCCAAGTGTATTTCCTCACACCTGGGTTATTTTCACGCCATACGTCGTACAACTTGAAATTAGATTTAAAAAAGTTGTTGTTCTGTATTACAGGACTTTTCGTGGAATACACTAGTTTTCCTTTCTTATCTAAATCTGTGGGAGCGCAGTTAAAAGTCAAGATAATTTGAACAAATTGATGAAAATCTGTCGTGGTTTATCTTACCGGGTGCCATTTTGAGGAAGTTACGTGAAATCATGCATATTGACGAATAAAAAGTCCAAGGGACACAAATCTTACAAATTTCACCTGATCCCATCCCACGCTATTTTGCAAGTGTCACGCGACAATGTCGCGCTTCTCTCAGTCTCGCACTAGCCTTTGCCTAACTCATGTTGAAATACTTTGCGGTTATCGCGCGCATGGTGAAAGTTTTTTTTTTCCGATTAAGTTTTTTTTTATTTTCTCTAGCATGGGTATTTACAATTTACACGAAACAATAAACAATACAGTATACAAGTACATTAGTTGCAACAGATTATCGTCAAGTATCACAATTTGGTATACAGAGCAGAAATACAGATATGTAAGAAAAAATCAAGCCATTCTCATCCTTAACATACACGCCACACGCACCCGCCCCCCCCAACTTACTCTTAGTAGGATGTTGTCAGGCAAAAGTTATGGTTAACCAGTTTCTCCAGGTTGCATGGTATTCATCTAAATTACCATTATTTAATAAAATCCTTCTTTGAATATAAAATTCTCTTTCTAATATCTTAAGGAACTGACAGAAACTGGGGATTACTTTTTTACACCTGGATAGGTAAATAAAATGTTTTAATTGCAAAAGTATCCAATTTAAAACTTTATTTTCATTACTTATGGGCATCCCAAAAAACATTGTTTTTTTGTCAATAACCATATTTATACCTTTTACCAACAACACCCAAATGCGTAATTCTCCTATCAATGTTTTTACATTATTGCATTCGAAAAAGATGTGATCCACTGTTTCACTTTGTGAATGACAGAAAGTACATACATCAGAGTCCACCAGGTTAATTTTTCTAAGAAAAGAGTTGGTTACAAGTATTCTATGTAATAGTTTAAACTGCAGTGTACATAACTTGAAATCATAGGTAGTTTTAAAAGACATTGAATATAATTTTTTCCAGTCATCACTTCGAAAGTTATAACCTTCCTTTTGAAATTTTTTTTGGGCAATAGGCAAAATGTTGTTGTGGCAGACACTTTCATATATCATTTTACATATTGATGTGCAGTTTAAAAAATTACGGATATTAAAAGGTATTATTGGTCCATATATCTTAATTAACTGCATTTGTAATGGTGTTCTCCTCAGAAACGACCTAACAGACTCAATCAGAGAACAATATTCCAAAAAGTTTGTAGATATGTTCGAGATCTTTTTGAATTCAGTAAATGAGTAAAATCTATTATTTTCATCAAGTAGGTCATTAATAAAAAGAACACCACCACTAGCATACTTGCTAAAGAAGATAGATTTTCTGTCTATTAGTATTTCATCGTTATGCCATAAACTTGTTGAGAGTAAATCGTTCGCATCTTTATGGGGCTGTTTACTAATGAAAAAAGACCAGTTACTTAGAACTTCGTTCCAAAAAGGATTGATTACTTCAGTATGGTATTTAATAAAAACATTTCCAAAATTTATAATATTTGATTTTGCAATCCCTGTTTCAAGTTCAAACAATTTCACCCATTTTGATTCAGAATTAAGTAATCTCTTTATCCATGAAGTTTTTATAGCCTTGTTAAAAAGAATAATATTTAACATTTTAACTCCCCCTTCCTCATAAGTTTTGATTAACACATCTCTCTTCACTCTCTCAACTTTGTTATTCCAAATAAACTTAAAAAAGCTTGCATTCAAGTCATTCATAATTATGTCTGATGGAGTAGGCAGGGTTGTCATAATGTGAATAATTTTTGGCACCATCAAGGTCTTCACCACCGTAACTTTCCCAAAAAAGGAGATTTTTCTTCTAGACCAAATTTTGATAAGATTATTGATTTCATCAATCCTCTCATTGTAGTTGATGTCAATCATTTTTTCTAGGTTAACACTAAACTTGATACCTAACATCTTAAATTCCGTCATGCCCCATTCCAACTTCCATCTTGAGTGATGGAAAACATCCTTGCAAAATTTTTTACTGCCCAACCAAATAACATTAGTTTTGGAAAAATTTACTCTCAAGCCAGACATATCTGCATATCTACTCAAAACTTCCATAATAGCTTCCAAACTACGCCTTGAACCATCTAAGAAAAACGGTGTGTCATCAGCATACTGAGTAAGTATAAATTCCTCATTTCCTATTTGAATGCCTTTCATTTCCCTATCTTGTTTCGTCATCATAGCTAATATTTCAGCACATAAAATAAAAACGTACGGAGAAAGGGGACCACCTTGTCTACAGCCCCTGTGCAGAGTAAAACTTCTGGACAGGAAACCGTTTTGAACAATGTATGACACGGGACAATTATAAAAGGTTTTAATCTAACGCTTAATTGAGGCCTTGAAATTATAAATATCCAAAACATTATTTATGAAGTTCCATGACAAGCTATCAAAAGCTTTTTCAAAATCTATTTGTAATAACAGCCCTGGTATACCATTTTTTTCACAGAAACTCATAATATCATAGGTCAATCTTATGTTTTCACCCATACATCTCCCTTTTATAAATCCCGTCTGATCCGGGGAAATTATATATCCAAGTACCTTTTTTATTCGTCTAGCAATGCATCCAGATGCCAACTTGTAAACACTGTTGAGCAAAGTTATTGGTCTCCAGTTTTTTATGAATTTTTTAGCCTTATCTGGCTTTGGAATTAAAGTTAGGACCCCAGTTTTTTGTGTGTTTGACAATTCACTTTTTTCATAGCTTTCATTTATGTGTCTTAAAACAAAATAGTCTAAATCTTTCCAGAAAAACTTGAAGAATTCATTTGTGAAACCATCTGACCCGGGGCTTTTTTCATTTTTTGAATTTTTCAATACAGTCCAGAGTTCATCATATGTTATGTGTCCCTCAAGCTCCATAGCTAAATTATCTGGAAGCTTATTTGAAACAATAAGATTCTCTATTTTACTTTTTTCAATAGAACTGTTGTCAGAATAAAGTTTTTCGTAAAAATTCGCGGCCACGTCTAGTATCTTTTCTTGATTTGTAATTATTTCTCCATTTTCCAATTCTATTTCATACATAAGTTTGTTATAAAAATGTCTCGATTCTAAGCTACAAAAATATTTTGTTGGGCGTTCCCCCTCCTCTATCCATTTTGCCCTGGATCTGACGTAATACCCTTTCAATTTCTCTGACCTTATCTCTAGAAGAGCACTCTTTTTCCTTTCCATGGTGAAAAAGTTAACAGTGACCAAAAAAGTGGGGTTGGAATTCTTTGCCAAAGAAAAACATGCAGTGGTACCTAGCTGTATTTTGACAATAGACTTCATACAGCTAGCTGGCTGGCTATAAATTGGGTTGATCTTGACATTGGGACATTTCTCAAACCAGCCATCGTTGGTTTTAAATATGTTCACAACTGTTTTTGTCATTGTACTTTTAATACTCCAGTCTACTTTGTTTTGTTTCCTGCCAGGTTTCTCTTTTCATTTTATTTTTAAGCTTGAAGTGGCCACTTCCCAAAGGAACGTTGGTTTTAAATAATATCTGTTTCAAACCTGTTTTCATTACTTTAATTTAATACTCCTGTCTACTTGTTTTTTTTTTCTTTTGGGTTAGGGTTGCTATCTTTTTATTTTGTGTTTAAAAGAAGTATCAAAACAACTTAGAAGTGAGTTAATTGTGAACCCATCCCTCAATTTTCCAGATTACAGCTATACCAAACATGTCACAGCAAACAAAACTACACGTGCCATTAGTTCAAAACAACTTAAAAGTCAGTTAATTGTGAACCCATCCCTCAATTTTCCAGATTACAGCTATACCAAACATGTCACAGCAAACAAAACTACACGTGCCATTAGTTCAAGTTCAATTTTATTAGAACTCAAAAGTGCAAATATGGTGATAGCCAAACTGAAGATTTGGAATCTCTGGACAATTTTGGTTGCAGTAACTACACAACTATTCTGGCTTTTTCTCAGTCGTAAAAATGAAATCACTGCTCTTGCCCACCCACCAACCTCATTCACTGCTTGCACTCTCTCATTGACTACAAGGCTAGCCGTCTTAGTTGTCTTCACAAGCTAACTATCGAAATTGGCGTATTTCCACAAATAGCAAATTTCCGGTTAGTGTACTACTGGAGTAAAGTAGTTTGGCATGCACTGAGCTATAAGCGATGTTTTAAAAGTTATTGACATCTAATTTAGTCGCCGTGTCTTGTTTACAGATGTTTCAATGTAGCTTAGTTTTATATTAAAAGAATAACCCAATTGATATTGTTAACTGATCAGCGTTTTTAAATCACCGATTATATCAATACGCACAGTTGTTTATCTTCAATCGTACCCAATGTTTGTAGTTTTTAGCTTAATAGTTCATCAATTTTTAAAAATCGAAAACCAAGCTTGGTTGTTTTTTCAATCTGAATACAGCTGTGGTATTCATTTTTAACAAAAACTGTTGCTTAATGCATTTTGAAAATTCACCACTACATACAGGCAGAGATGTTTACAATGGTTTATGGTGGGGTAATTACACTTAATTGGATCTTGCTTGCACCAGACAATGCGGTCATCGCAACTGCGTCCGACTCTGGCGCCGTGCTCTCTTTGATTCCTGTAAAAGCCGCTCAGAAGGACGAGTGGTGAAAAGTCACACATGAATTTTCATTTAATTCCAGGCAAAACTTGGCACAACCCTATGAAAATGGAGCATCAGGTAGAAGAGGGGAGAATGGAGCGGTGCTTCCACAAGACAATGCTAGTTACATTATGCTGGACTATGGACAGCAAATATCCATAAAAGACAACGTTATAGAAATTCATGCGGTAGGCAATGGTGAAGCAGGAGAAGGTAATAATCAGCAGTATGCAGGTGAACATTCCCTTAAATCTGAATATGGCATGTCGACAGATGGTAGCATTCAAGCACAGCCATGTGACAGCTATGCAACAGAGGCTGCCAGAAAACTTCATTATCCTGAAGACCAAGATGATGGGGAGCGAATGTCAAATGATGAAGACTCCAAGGTGTCTGATGAAAGCTTACCACACATAATGTCATTTACCGCTTCGCAACACGACGGCAATGCAGACATGGAGCATAGTGTCCAGTATGGTGGGAGTTCTGGAACTCCATCGTCTAGTACTCCTTCACCATCCTATGCCGAGTCTTCTTGTCCAACATCAGGTATTGGACAGAACTTTGATTGTAACTTCCGTCGACCACCTGCGCCGATGTCGACACCAGCAGAAGGACAGTACGCCCTTGACAGTCACAGGATGCTACGGCCACCGAGTTACCCACGCATGCCGCATGTTCGCACACCACATCCTATGCACATGATGTACATGCCAGCAGGTACCCGCAACATGATACCTCCACCAACGAGCTACTATCCATCACCAGGCCAAATCAGTCATTTTCCAAGTGCTCCTCAGGTACTTCTCACTAAGTTGGAATTTAACTTAAATGGATGCTAAACCCTGTTTTGATGATTTCAACCACTCCTCGTTCTGTCAGCTGCTACTGCATCATTGGCGTCAAACTTAAAAGATAAGAAACAACTTAAAACTCGTACTCCCTATGTCACTGATTGGTTAGTATGGTTCCTGGTGAGTGGTCTTTCCCCACTGATGCTCAGCCAATACTCAGCTCTAAACAGACGGCTGAAGTTCCACCGGAGGGCTTTTCACCACTTGGTGAAATGTATATAACCCAAAAGAATGGGAGGAAAATTTTTGTTCAGTGTGTAACATACTAACAAACTTGAATTCCCTTGACACGTTTAGAAAATCAGAAACGGTCTTGCTGGTTAAAAATTTTTGCCTTTTTTTACCTTCCTCTAACAACAGCGAATCAAATCATCTACCATCTTGTGAGCTCAGTTTTTGACCTAATGACGTTGTGTAGTGACCACCCGAGTGCCAGCCAATGAGCCTAGTGAATGCTTTAGTCCACGAGTTCACCACTAGGTTATAAAATACAAATGGCAGTGACAAGCGAATTGTAAAACCTTGAATCTTTGAGTACATAAGTTCTTCTGGATGGCTTGATTTACGTACAGTTATAGTTACTGTATTATTTCTTATGATAAATGTGTTAGTGTGATCTTAATTTCGATGTGTGCAGGTTAATGTCTCATGTGCAATTCAAATGTGATGTGTATGGTACTAAATGATCCTACACTTTCACTGCCCAGACTTGATTTGTTGTTTGTTGACCAAGATCACGCTTTCTTGTTTAGGAGACTTTGAAAGGATTGGAGGTACGATGACTTATAGCTGTAGCTTTCAAGTTATTGCAAATTGCAGCATCATTATACATGCTCACCATTTTGTGTACACAGGGTTATCACTCTCAAGGCATGGCAATCATGGGTGATGGTCTCAACAGTAGTGGCGAGGACCACCACTCGTCACCAGAATATCCCACCGTTCCTAACAACACACCTTCGAGCATGATAGATGGTACACCCCATCGGCCTATGATGGGACCACTGGACAACAAGGCGCCTCTCTTTGTCCCACAACTGCACAGCATATGTACTTCAGTAGCTGCTGCAAGACAGCATCACAATGCTAAAGAAAGAATGAGGAGGTAGTACTTAAACCATTAGTTGCAGAAACTCAATAGTTTTTCAGTCTTTGATTGCATATTTGCCTTGGCATTTTGGCTGACTTTGATACATTCAAAATAATGCAGACATTTAAAACAGGTCATTGTAAAATTCACATAAGTCAGGCATGCAAATCATTGACAACAAACCTCCATGAGAGGCTTATACCTCAGTGAACACCACTATAGTAACTGATGAAATAGTAAAAGTGAAACAACAAGCGTTGGTACTGAGATATGTTAAAATATTCCCCATGTTTCCAGCGGTACACTCTTTATCAAGGGCATGACACAGACTGTACATGGATGACTTCAAAAGTGACTGAGGTTGTGCGCAATGCACACAAGTTGCCACATATCAGTGCTTTGCATTACTCTGGTTTTCATTTGTTGAGGGACCATGAATGTCAGTATCATACCAGTGTTCAAATATTATAGGTCTCATAATCTTTGCTATCTGCTCAAGCACTTTGTGGTGTGCACTCTACCACAATAATTGGGTCTGTTGTTCATTGAATTCGTTGTGGTTTTCAGGGTGCCTGCAATATGATCAGATAATAAATTTGCCCAACTTTTCCATTTGTGGTCTTTGGTCACAAGTATCCTTCATCTTGTGACGTTTTGATGAGCTTATCTATTTGAACAATCACCAAACAGGTCTTCTTATTATGTGTCACTGATCTATAGTTATGTACCGTTTCCTTGGTGAAAAATTCAGTGCTTGATTCAAAACCTATTATTTATGCATGAGGACAAAAACGAATGCGTCTGAAATTCTTTTTCCATTTGTTTTTAAACTTTTGCAGAGCAAGAGTAAAGGATGCATGCCAGTTGCTTAGAGAACTGGTACCTGGCATGACTGACAAAACGGACAAAGCAACAGTTTTTGAATTTGGCACACAGTACATACTATTTTTAAAGGAGCGGATAGGAAAAAAATACGACAGGGTAGGTGTCTTGATGAACTCTACATAGATGCTTTATTTTTGATTGCTTGAAAATTAATTCAGAAGAGAATCACACTGGTTGAAAACTGTTTGGCAATATTTGAATAGTATTTTAACCATTTTAAAGAGAAAGGGAAAGCAAACTTGTGGTACAACGCTAACCTATAAATACAAATCTTCAATTCAGTTAAAAGTGTTCATCATTGTCTCCTGTGATGATGATAAAAACAAGAAAAAATAGCTACGAGGAGACATTTAGTTAGTTGAGCATGGCATTTCAAGCTTGTTGCTCAGGCCCTCATATGGTCAAGGGTCTGAGCTGCTGGCTTGTAACGTCATGCTCAACTAACTAAATGTCTCCCAGTAAGTAAATTTTCTCGTTTTTTTTTGGTCCAGACAGCCCCAAACTAGTGACAACTCATTCCAGAAGTACTAACTTGTTCTAAGGCAAGTGTGTGTATGAACAGCACTTACAAGTGGCCTGAATCAAGTTAGTTTTTGAAAGAAGGCTTGGGTTTATTGACACTTAAGATGAAAGTTTCCCTTTGCATGAACACATGGTTTCATTGCAGGAATTTCTTCAGAAATACAGTCCATACTGAATGTGAAGACAATTTAAAGTCAGCCGTGAATTGGTTATCTGTGATAGTCCAAGTGCTGTAACACCGCGAGTGCCAAAGCTGTTATTAGCAATATCTATTTCTGTTTGTGCATATCAATTTCCAGGGTCACATTGTTAGGGAAGGTTCTTGGACAAAGCTGAATGGTAGTTACTTCTCTTCAAAACATGTATATCAAATATGTTGATACTTCATGGTGTACATGTTAGTAGTTATTGTAAACACATTTCATTGAAATGAGCTAATTTCAACCATGTGTTAGTTATTAACTTAGTTCTTCACATTTCTTTCGTAAAATCTGAAGCATGGTCATCAGACTACCGTTGACATGGAGATCATGTTCAGAACTGTTTTGTGTCGGTCCACTTTATGGTGGCAAAGGATGTAATCCTGTGCATAGACAAGGATATAGTATTTTATATAGTCATGTTTTGATTATAGACTTGGTGATGAAACCTAATGTAATTTTTGTTGTATTTTTTAATTATTGTTTGTAAATTTTCAAAATGCCTTTTCTGTCTTGAATGTTCAAACATCTCTTTAAAAATGCTCTGTCTGCAGAATATTGATGCAGCAATAACTTGAAGATTGCATGTTCTCAAAGTAAAAAAGAAACATTGTAATTTGTGTACATTTTATTCTTACTAGTGTTATGTTACATGTGTACAAAAATACAGTCTTGGATTTATACTTATTGAAGTGAAGATTTCTTGAACTAACCACTTTACTATGTATGGCTCAAAGCAGATAGAGTTGCAAGCCGAGCTGGCTCCCTCAAGTGAAACGGCGATTACATAGCTCACATCAAAGTGTGAAGATAGTAAATTAATGAATGAACTAACATTAAAACTCTCATCAGTTCGATCCAACTACACCGAGAGACTTCATCAGAGTTAAGTGAAATCTGACTTATCAGATGGGTCGAGTGCACAAAGGTTTGACGGATCGCAGCAAATCCCTTGCACTAAAACATGACCAGTTAAAATAATGTATCTTCTACAGATCATGTGCATCGCAAAAGGTTTGTGATATACATGCAGTTATTTTCATAAGGTACATCTGATGTAGTTAAAAACTTCAACACATCAAGGGAACTTGCATCATAAATGTGGGTCGAGACTACCCATACAGCATTCAGAATTCCGTATTTGGTTAAATTTCATCATGTGCTTGGAAGAGATTAGTCATGGAATGAATATGATGGAAATGAAGTAAAAGCGAAGAATTTTATATGATAAGTAGTCTGCACATTTTGTCAGAGTTGTATGGAAATTGAACTTTAGAATTTTGACTTCTACTTTACTAAAGAATAAAAGCAAGAACAACTGTACTGCGGAACTTCGGCAAAGTAAAAATTTAACTAGTTGCTAGTTTTACTGCTGCAAGTAAAACTCCAATTTTTACTTTACTCTGGGAAAAAAATCCATGGTATGATTATTTAGATTCCTCCACTTGGCCATTCAAATCAGTTGGAATTTCGCCTTAGATAAAATATTTCAGCTTTCACTCAAAATGAAGGTAGCTAGCTGAGCTCGTAACTTAGTTTACACCTAGTTTGAAATGGACATTTTCACAGGCAGACAAGTTTAAGAATAGTATTCCTTTAAAAGGAAAAATGACTATTCCTTAACTAAAATTCAGTTACCTAGCCATTTTTCATATTAATTACTGTTTCTCAGTTTGTATTTACCATCAAGACAAAACAAGAGAACATGACGTAAATACTCGTTTTGCATTCATGTCCATCGAGCAAACAAAACAGCGAGTCTGACATTGTGTTTGCTCAACAGCAATGAAAGCAAAACCAAGATGCGAGTATTTTGCTGATCGGTTTAATTGTATTAATTTCTATTAAAATAGTAAATGCACGCCAGCAACAGTAATTAATCTGGAAAAACATCTATCCAAGTTAACCTAGGGTCTTCCTGTTCAGAGCATGTAGGTTCCGTTACCAGTCGCCGGCACTTCACAACACAGTGACTGTGTTCAAGTCTGATCCTTTTCAGTGAAGGACACTGATGACCCACCTTGTTTGTCACCTGAACAAGTATTAGACCTTGTAGACCAGTTTTAACTGTAGCAACTTTCAATTCGTGTGCAGCAGTTACCACAATACTGGTCACAATTTTTTCATGAATGACACACACACACTGAAACTGAGACTAATACACCATTTGGTCTTTCCTTTGAGCTCTTAAGGAGGCACTTATTTTGTCTTGAGAAGCAGTCTTTATTGCCTGGTGGTAATCGGACAGCTTGCTTTCCAGCGTGCGACACAGATCTTGGTGGGACTGTAAATAGGGGTGAATCAATTTAATGTAGGGACACACAGGTTACTGAGTGGTGGGCTACTATGGATAGTTTGCAGTAATTCACTGTTTTAGAAACATGGCTTCAGTTTGAAATGTTGGATGCAAGATTCCCTCTTATGACCTAAATGTATCATCTGTGTCTTCCAATAACTGGTTTAATTTGCGTTTTAGGTACTGAGAAAAAAATCCCTTTAATAGGACTGCTTTAGACTATTTTCAGTTGCACTGGTGTAGAAATTTCCATACTTGTCTGTTAATATCCATGTTCGGCTTAACACCCACCCGACATTTCAAAATTCTCAATTTTAAATGCCACTGCTTGGCTAAGCATCCCCTCAATTTATACAATTGGGACTTCGTTAAAAGAGCCTGCATCTTTTTGAACACCCATCTCCCACAAATTTAAGCTTCAAAACCTATGTAACTTGCGTTTCTTTGTTTAATGAACAGTTTCAAGAGGCAACTAGCCAGTATATTTCTTTTTGCTGAAGGAGACATGAAATGATACTTTTAGCTTGTGCACATTCTAATACTAGCCTACGTGTGTGCAAACACTGCAAAAAGTATTTCCCCATAGTTGGCTTGACAAACACCCCGATTCATGGATTTTTCAATTTAAACACCCTAGAAGAGTATGGTAACTAAACATTCAACTAACATTTATACAATGTCATCCACTGAAAATAACCTTAAACAATCCTCTCTGTGTTTTACATACAAGGCATATTTCTGACCTCGTGAACTTGTGAGCCTAAAGAGGTAAACACTACAAAACGAACTCAAAATCATAAGAGCAATGCGGAGCGTTGAAATGCACCGCTTCTAGGAGTGTTTACTTGTATCATTAAAATGGTCACTAGATGGCGCAAAATATGTTGAATCCATCCAAAAACTGGTATATGTCATCAAAGCTATTTATCAAATTTCATACAAATCCATCAAGGAATTTATGATAAACAGAGGAAAACTGAAAAAAACGAAATTGTTATTAGGAGGCTATGGGCGCAAAAAACATCACTGCCACTAGAAGTCGCCACAGTAGTTGAAGTTGTCAACAGTCCTCTTCACACTGAGAACATATACTTTTTCACAATCATCCTTAGACTGGAAGTGGTTTGGTTGATAAGAGGGGTGGTTGCCAAAAACAAACTAAAAACCAGAAAAGTGGTCACTAGATGGTGTAGGAATATACATGCCAATTTTTACAATCATTAGAGTGATTTGGTTGACAAAGAGGCAGACGTCAAAAAACAGACTCAAAAACAGTAAAAACGGCCACTAGCTGGTGCAAAATACCTCGAATCAATCCGAAAACCGGAGAATAGGGTCACCTCACTAATAGATGTTTATAAGCCAAATTTTATGAAAACATGTTGAAAGTCTTTGAGGTAAACATAAACAAGAGCAACGCAGAGCGTTGAAACAGTGTGCTTCAAGGGATTTGGTTTATTTGTTTCATAATAATAGCCACTAGATGGAGCAAAAATTTCCAATCCAACTGAAAACTGGAACATGCCATTGCTTCTTTAATAGAAAGTTGTTTACCAAATTTCATAAAAACCTGTCAAGGAATGTAGAGAAACAAAGGAAAACGGAAAAAATTAAATTGCCATTATGGGGCACAGCATTCATTGGATCAGCCTGAAAGACAATGTCGTCTGTTGTTAGATTCATATAAATACAATTATCGTACTCGTTCGTGTTATGGCCCAGAGCGCTTAAATTGGGAATCTAAAAAAACGGGGTGGGTGGTAAGCCAAACTTGAGCGGTTAAAATCGAAATTTTTTAAAAAGTTTTAAGTTGTTGCTTACTGCATGGAGGACTGATTTTACCCTCACAGAGCTACAATGACGTCGGACTTAAAGCATTTCAGTTAAAATATAGGTCGGGGGATTGAAGAAACAGACTTCGACGGCTTGAAGAGGAATAGCGCACACGATATAGTGGCGTCGTGATCCCAAGCTTGATTGGGCTTTTAGATACCTCGGTCGTTGCTCGTTATCTCTTAGAACTAAGGTATTCCTACAGGTAGGCGTGCGTTCAATAGGGCAAGTTTCTTGCAGATCAAGTAAGACTCCACTAGTTCGAGGTGTATTTTTAAGAGACACTTTAGGCGACCAAACATGTGCTAATGATTGACAGGTCTCCTTATTTGAACTTAGTTAGGCAACCAAACACCTGCTAATGATTGAGAGGTCTTCTTACTGAATACTTTGAACTTAGTTTGAACATTTTATATACATTGTATATTTCTTTTTAGAGTTCAAAGCCAACACCGCTCTTGTTCATAGCAGGTGCCCAACAATCAGACCATACTACTATAGGCAATAGGGGTGCTCAGTCGGCTGCCAAAGAAGCAAAAGCACATTATGTAAAATAGTCAAAAAACAAATAAAAAGTCATCAGGCAAATCAAAAGTTCAAAAAATAAGTTTTTGACCATGTGGATGTGGACAGAATGTTTGACTTGCGCTTAATGAAAACTTGATTTCTTGCACTGTCGCTTTCAGTTGGGCGCTTCCATTTTGGTGTCAGGTGTGAAAGTCATTAAAAACATGCCTTTAACCAAGACGGGGAACAGCGAGACAAGTTGGCTTGTCACAATGGACCATGCCTTTTCTTATTTCAATACTCACGGTGGTTATGTTTCATGTACTGTCACAGGGAATCACAGAAAGGTTGGCCATGGACGTGATATTCTTGTCAAGTACCACTCAATTTGCTGGTTCTTCCCAGCAAATGAAATACATTCGACAAGCGCTGTCTTAGTGATCAGTACATGCCGACATGAGTTCCGAGCGTGAGCCAAAGGAAATAATTGTGTCTCTTTCAGCAAAGGGCATGAGAATGCGGGTATTTTACCACCATAGTAAGGTAAGGTCCAGGTTCCACTAAAACTGAATGATTGGGGTTGGGCGGTAAGCCGACCATGGGCCGTAACCCGGACGAGTACAGTACTAAATTCAATAAAGATCTTGCAGTGTGTTTAGGAGATGCAAAACAAAAGTACCACCAGGAGGCGCCACAGTAGTCAAACTCGTTAACGTCAACCGTCCTCTTCACACTGAGATCATACACGCCAATGTTCAAAATCATCCTTAGAATGGTTTGGTTGATCAAGGGGTGGACGCTAAAAAAAGACTTTAAAACAGGAAAAATGGCCACTAGTTGGCGCAAAGTACCTTGATTCCATCCGAAAACGGGAAGATAGCATCATCTCACCAATAGATGCCTATATTCCAAATTTTCTGAAAATCCGTTGAGACGTTTGAAGATACACAGGTAAACCCAGAAAAATAAAATTGCCACTAGGGGGCACACTGGTACTCAGATCTGACTACTGACGTCGATTGGATTTTTATTGCACTGTTGTGATGTAAACACCAGATCTCTATTTAGAGAGTTTGAAAGAACTGAAATTAATCTCGTAAAAACAGAACAGTCGTACTTCCAATAAAATATGCATACAAGAAAGATTACTGCCCAATTATAGTGACATACGCATACATAAACATACAAACATATACACATACATGCATATACTTCGTTGAAAACACCACTTAACTTTTTGTTTGACAGCTGTCACACAAAAAGTTTAGTTGTGTTTTCAATGAAGTTTGTGAAAATGAAGGGCTACTACAAACATGCATACCATATTCGCCGTAATAACGACCCCGGACACTTAGAAAAGTTTGTTTCAGGGGGGGTGCTTATTATAACCTAAGGCCGTTGAAACCCGGTCTCCGAAACGGGTGAACTCGGAAGCTAAGATTCATCATATTTACGCTCTGTGACGTATCTGTAATCTATGAAGACTTTCTACAAAACCGTGGTGCATTGCTATAAAACTTTGCTGCTAAATTACAATCATTTTAAAGAAAATTGTTCTGAAATCCTAGGGCGAAAACTCACCGACTGCCTGCCTCGCAATCGTCGATATGGCGACTTGAATGCTTGAATAAAAATACAGTTTCAACTCAAGCAAATTACCTGAAATCCTCCTTAAGTTTTCCAAGTAGCGTCCCTAATATTTTTAAGTTCCTGTGGAGTCGGGATCACGGCAAGTTTAAGTACAAATCTGTGCTAGTACATCGTGCCATCTACATGTATGATCGGCAACATGAGAAAAATGTCTGGACGAAAACACATGTTGTTGTCACGTGACGGTGGACGGTTATTACGGCGAATACGGTATGTGCAAAAATATTTTTAAAACAGGTGCACCAAAGCTTAAGTTACCCGCACTAATCAGGCTACAGTTATCAAGCTTTGAATGAAGTCTTAGTTCACATTTTTATTTACAAGGATCAATGACACAGCAGGAATAAGACACTTACAAACCATTGACTTACCAGTGATAGTGCTGCATTGGTATTAACTTGTCTCAAGGATAATAATAGCTGGTCCAACATAGTGTAAGGCAACCAAGAACATGGTCCAGAAAACTGAATAGTACCCTGCAATGAGACAACGTTTTACGGTAAAAACAAAGAAAAAAACCACTCAATTGTACACTAAAGTTAAAATAGGTTTGACCAATCTTTACAATTTCACAAATCTTCAAATTTTAGGTAGGCCATATTAATACGATTGAATGTTTAGTATTAAAACCAATGTACAGCAAATCCTTGCTACATGCCAATAAAGTACACTGCAAAACAGTAGACACAATGAGAGACTATTATTACAAGCGTTCTCACCAACACAACACTTCCTAAACTTAAAGATTAGCCTTAAAGGTTATATCATTACACACATTTGTCCAAATATTGCTGAGTATTGTCCAAATATTGCTGAGTATTGTCCAAATATTGTAGAGTATTGTCCAAATATTGCTGAGTATTGTCCAATTTCTAGTCTTGAACCAGCAATCTAATAACATTAGAGTCTGGTATAGGTCTCAACAAGACAATTTGGTGAGACAGATATTTTACCATACTGAGCTACGATCTGAATTAAATGCGTATTTCACCATTTCAAACTGTCCTTATGTCCACCACTTCAACTTCCAACCTGGAATACTGGCTACAGTAAGTTCAAATACTTCCAACCTGGAATATTGGTTACAGTAAGACTACCTTAATTTTCACCATCAATGACACTTTGTCATGAGGCAATCCATTTCTAAATAGTACCTTAATTCCGAAATAGTCGGCTCCCTTGCCTGTGGCTGCCTCCACATATTCAATGGCAAACAATGTGGCCTCCTCCAGGAGATCATAATCAATGTAGAGCCGCAGAAGTTCAGGTGCGTTGATCCGCTGCAACAAAGTATGACCATATTAGGACTGTTCCAGCAAAATCTGTATGGGAGAGGGGGGAAGGCACTTTTATTTCGTACCCACCGCCCATATTTTTCATTTATTTCTCCAACCCATGACCCATATTTTTTAATAGGTTAAAATATAAAATCCAACACTTGGAAACAAATTGCTTCCAGGATGACCTGTTAAGAACTTAGATGATTGACAGACAAGAACTAGTTGTCTTGTCCAATATTGTCAAAAACCAAAACTAGCCAAGAGGGTGGTCGAATCAAAACGAAAATGACTTCTGTCAACGCATCCATCCCTGCTATATATTTTTGCGCCAAATTTCCAGTTGTGCCTAGCACTTTTGGAGACAATCAACCTGTCTTGTCAAAAATTAACGGGGTGCCACAGTAGTTGAATCCAGCGTCCAAAAATTGACTTTTGCCAGCGCATTCTTACGATATACCTCTATTTCGACTTCCGTTGTCAGAGATCAGTGAAGCAGTTTTTGTGATAATCAACATACAAGGAATGGCTAGTCGAAAACTAAAGCAGCCAACATGGGGTACCAAGGTTGCCAAACCCGCCCGGAAATCGACTGGTGCAGGCGCATCCTTGCCAAGTACCTCTATACCGAATTTCATCAAGATCCATCAAGCGGTTCTTGAGATAATTGATGGACAAGAAAGGATAATGACAGACCGACTGACCACAAAGTTTTTGTGGGTGCAGAACAATTCCATGAGAGATCACAACTCATATCAGTTACCAGAAACTTTCTTTTTAAGACACCTGTGAGCAATACTTTTGGCAGCCACTAGGTGTCTCTGTTCACCATGTGTCTGTAATTTCATAAAGATTTTTTCAATTTCATGGATCTACGAATTTCAAACTGTCTCCACGAACTCTTTTATACTGCTATGTCAAGTGAATATTGGAACTTGTTTACCTTATTCTTCATACTTTTTATTTAAAAATCATCAATTTTCTTATGTGTTAACACCAGTTTAGTGTTGCAGACATTTTCATTCCAATATGACTGCAGTTGAATATGTGCCTGTAATCAAGTTGCCCATGACTTGACTGATGGCTTAGTGTACATATTGCACTCTGTACACACTGGGCTTGCCATTTTGGGATGTGTTTGGGTATTTGCCATTTGAAATATGGATGAGTTTTGATTTCTTTTGAGATGTGTTTGATTGAAAATACCAACCTGTTTTAATGCTTCACTTCTTACAAGAACAACCACCCATAATTTGAGCTTTTTTCTGAAGACCACCACCCATGAATTTATATTTCTACTGCCATCCCCCCTCACATACGGATTTTGCTGGAACAGCCCTTACCAAACTTTACCCAGCTTGAGTGCAAATAAAACATCATTCTCACTTAAACATGAGCAGCACCCATAAAGAAAAGGTTCATTGTATATAGAAATAATGCAATTTTTTAAGTAGATTTCCATAGTAAAATATTTGAAAAGCATACAAACTACTCCCACTCCCCTTGAAACACAAAAAATGATGGCCTTTGACAAAGAAAATCAAAAACATTAAGGTAATCTCAAACCTTATTTAGTGACCTCCATTCTAATTTGTATATCAAAAAAACAGGCTTTGTCAAATAGTAAAAGTATGTATTTTCTGAAAGAAGGAAGATCTGAGATTATAAAAATTTTGAAAGTTTCAGCAAAATCCACCAAACCGTTTTCAAGAACTTGTATTCCTAAGTTCAAATTAAGTTGAAGCAGAAAAAGAGCCAATTTTAAGATAGGACAAGTGAAAATCTCAAGATCTTTGGTTAATTATTCCATGAAAATTTGTTTTCGGTCAATATAACTTATACATACCTTAACCATGTTCGGTATTTCAACATTCATTCGCAATGCCAACTGAATTTGCAGTACATAATTAATTTAATTATCGATAAAACATTAATTTTGTTGCCATCTCCACTCTCCAGTCTGAGTGGTCGGACCACCTGTTGACTTACTTAAAAGTAAGTTAACAGTTCATTGTTAAATACACCATGTGCTGGGAGACTGATATGAAATCAAGTACAAAATGGACAACAGATAGTCAATGGTTAAAGCATTTCATGAGCACGAGATCAATTTATTTATTTATTTATTTATTATTGTGATATTTAAAATGAGGGTGTCCTCTTCAGTGATAGCACTGCTTTCCAAGAGGGCCCTCAACAAGAAAAACAGTAATATAATACAATGAAGTAATAAAACAACAATGAAATATACGTAACAAAGATACAATTAAAACAGTTAAGGTTGAGAATTAAGACAATAACTAAATGACAAATAATGGTAAAAAATTAACTAAGACAGATGAAATAAATTAAGAGATGACTCTAGACAATGAGAGTATTTACGACAATGAAAAAATGACATGATTAAGACAGGCAGGGTATAAAAGGTTAAGTAAATTACAGCCACTTTTTAACATTAACTTTAAAGGTAGTAATTGAGTTGGACCGTTTAATTTCTGGGCTAAAAGAATTCCATATTATAGCAGCTGCATAGATAAAAGATCTCTTGCCCGTCTCGGTTTTAATTTTTTTAGAAGAAACATTGCCAGCAACAGAAGAACGTGTAGAATATACAGCCTGACTGCTATTGAATTTACTGCTGAGATATGCAGGAGCCAAGCCATTGATACATCTGTATATACAACAGGCAGAGAGATATTTATTTCTTTGTCTTACTTTCATAAATCCCAGCTTGGAGTACAAGTCGTCAACCCTAGTGTCCCTAATTTTAGTACCCAGGATAGCCCTGGGGGCTCTATTTTGGATTACTTGGACTTTGTTTACAAGTGTGTCACTAGTGTGCCCCCAAACCGGTAAACAATAATCAATATGAGGCTGAATAATAGAATGGTAAAAAACAAACTGCGAAATGTTAAATAACATATCAAATTTAGGAATTTGAATGACGATTTAGCTCTTCACAACTTGCTGTGTTCGCGAACACAAAGACACAGCGGTGTGAGGCGACTGAAAGCATTCGTTCTCAACAGTTGTATGCATACAGACGCATAACTCCATCACGATCAAAATTTCATTTGTCTTTGTTTTCTGTGGCACCTTTCTGTCAAATGTACACCTTGTTGACTCAATATTATGGCGACTCAGTGAATGAAACGGAGCTGCTCTGTGCCTGGTGGGAAATCCGATTTGAGTGACAGCCCTGTAACCTTTGCAGTTTTCTCCACAATACCAATTCCAAACTCAACAGAAAATTTCTAGAGTTCAATATCGGTAGTCAACACTGCCTTTTCTCTAGTTTATCTCCACTGGAGGTATTCATATATGTTTCAAAAATCTACACTGAACTGGTCAGGTGTGACCTACTTTTGGACACTTTGTAGGGCCTACACGTGAAAACCACGAATCATACTTGAAGTGTCTCACAAACAAAAAAACTTGTTGTTAAAAGCGAGTGGTCTGGAAGCGTACGCTACATACCTGTCACTTGACATCGCAGACATTAGTCTTTGGGAACTATCCATGAAACTACGCAGGGTAGCATATCGGCAAGAAATAAATATCGGGGACTAATTTCAGAAATGCCATAAAAACAGTTGCGTTATGTTTAAGACTGGTTGCCTTATTAGTCACTTTCGTAATGTATTCATAATTGGTGTTTTTAAAGTAAAATATCTGATAAAATGCCCCACTGGTAGTGGACACCTCCACCCCTGAATCTCCCGGAAAAAACTGTCACATATCCAGTCATTTGGCGACTCAATGACATTCGGCCTTAGGCCCTACTGAGGCAATTCTCGCACGTTCTAATAATAGATGTGATCAGCAAGTGCTAAATAAAACGCGTTATCGTGATACTGCTTGTGTTCTTTTTTTAGTTACACAATGCACACCTTAATTGTTACATTGCATTTACTCTGGCAAACGAACGCTGATGACATGCATGCGCTTGCTTACTCGCACAAGCAAACGATTGTCAAAACAAAGGTCACGTGACTAAGACGTGTGTTTGTGCAGACATTTTTCTCACGTTGTTGGGTACGATCTTGCGCAGATTTGAACCTATCTTGTTCTTAATACCGACTGCACAGGAACTTAAAATCTCAGGGACGTTATTTGGAAAACTTAAGTGAGGATTTCGGGTAATTTGTTGAGTCGAAACTACATTTTTATTCAAGCTGCCCTGTCGACGATCGCGAGGCAGCGGCACATCGGCAAGTTTTCGCTTTTGGATTTCAGCACAATTTTATGTATAATGATCGTAATTTAACAACGAAGTTTGATAGCAATGCACCACAGTTTTGGTGTTTTTTTTTGAAAGCCTGTCACAGGCTACAGATACATCACATGGCGTAAATTTGATGAATCCTAGATTCCGATTTCACCTGTTTTGGAGACCGGGTTTCAGCCACCTTAGGGCACAATAAGCGCCTCCCCCCAAATTTTACTAAGTGCCCCGAACGCCTTATTAGGGCGAATACAGTACTGTTTAACTGCCTCTTGACGTCGTAAAGTGAACTACGTTTACTGTTGGTAAAATCAGGCTTTGATTAGATCCTGAGGTCAGCCAAGGTTTTAAACCTGGCGCGGCAATTTTTAAACTTGACGCGCTTACCCCAAACTCGACATGTCAAAATCCAAACTTGTTACCGCGTTGAGTCAAAACAGGTCGGTGAGAACACTGTTTTGACTTCATATAAGTAGAAACAAATTCCACGCAGTGCGGTTCCAAGGTGGTTCTGCTAAATCTTTTTTTCTTGTTACATGTATATATTTCAGGTTTGAAGTTCCCCGAGTATGAAGATGAGGTATTTTGCTGGACATACGTGAAATATTGTAAAAACGGACAATTTTTGTGAATAAGGTTTGAGATATCCAAAAGGGCCATCTTCAGGTAACTAACTACTAAAAGCCTGTCCGCACTAAGCGGTTTGTTCAACACAACTGTCGAGTGACGATTCGTCGCACAGAGTGAAAACATTGCTGCAGTTGCAGGTGTGTCATGCAATTGTCAAGCGACAAGGGATGCTGCAAATTGTATTCACATCGCAGGAACTAGTCATCGCAAAAAGTGCAACAGTAACATGGAGGGTCACTATGAGTACTTGAGCATGGCCGCCTGCTTCTAACATGACATTGCCATCAAACCTAAAATTGACCATTTTGGCCGGCTGACTAATCACTGTGTCCGTGGAAAATACTAAATAGTTGAATGAAGAAATAGTTGAATGAAGAATTATCATATAATTTTCCCTGTGACTTATTTTCAGTAGTACTGTATGTAATTTTATAGGTTGACCGTTGCTATAATTCTAAGATGATGACTGGGTACACATACATATCCTAACAAAGACTAAAGGATTGTGAAAATGTGATTACAAGTCATAAGAGGTTTTAGTCACTATACTACCCACCTTGTACGAGGCTGTGAACCAGTTGGGAAACGAAAAGTCATGCAGCAACATTTTCTCGGCTGCACAGCGATGATAGCAAGACGAACTCTTTTCGTGCCGCTCCAGGTAGGTTTGTAACAGGCGCCAGGCTTGGTCTGTTGCACTGAAACGAGAGGCAATTCACAAAGTACTAACTTGGTACAACAGGCGAGAAATGCAATTTCCCTGATTTTGGTGGCCACTTCAGCTAGTAAACCACTGCTTACTTACTTATGAGGTTTAAAGTGCACTTTATTATTCATTTCGATAAGCACCAGATGTAAAGGTGAAATACAATGCAAGATGATGTTCTTAAAGTAATTTTGGAGAAATGCAGATGAATGTTTTGTTTGCCAGTTCTGAAATATGAAATTCAGAAGTTAGACAAATTTTGACATTTTTCCAGAGTAACACATAACCCATGCGCGCACCCAGCCTACAATAAGGGGCGGGCTCGAATTCCTGACGTTGCGGACATTTTGCAAACAAAAGAGTGGCCGGACTAAAAAAAAACAGGAGCACTACTTTGAAGTGTGCGTTTGCAGTAATTTAGAGTCCCATTTTCTCAGACATTTTGTCTCTCAAGGGGCGGACGTTTTTGCACATTTCGCCAAATGGGGGGGCTCGAATGGGTGCGCGAATGTAACCACGCAACATTTACAACTACTCAGTCAAACCAAAGTCACTTACTTCAAACTCAAAATTAATAAATCGTAACTGTAAGTCAATTACACAAATCTTTCCATTAAACCAATCAAGATCACTACAACGTCCAAGGCGACTTCACGCATAATCAACCAAATGTTTCCACTCCAAAACATGAACCAAAACAATTATGTAGCTCTTTCTTAATCAACCTTGCCACTTCCGAATATAACTCAACAAACGAAAATCAGTTTTATTTGCTTGGGGTCAAATGTTTCAGTAAAATTAATTTAAAGAAAAAGAGGTTTGGTAGAAACTCCGGTGGAGTATGTGTGTTTGAAAAAATGTTTAGCTCGGTATGTAACTCGAGTGAAATGTGATTTCGATTTTGGTATTTTTCTATTAATTGGCAAGAGTCTATNCCAGAGTAACACATAACCCATGCGCGCACCCAGCCTACAATAAGGGGCGGGCTCGAATTCCTGACGTTGCGGACATTTTGCAAACAAAAGAGTGGCCGGACTAAAAAAAAACAGGAGCACTACTTTGAAGTGTGCGTTTGCAGTAATTTAGAGTCCCATTTTCTCAGACATTTTGTCTCTCAAGGGGCGGACGTTTTTGCACATTTCGCCAAATGGGGGGGCTCGAATGGGTGCGCGAATGTAACCACGCAACATTTACAACTACTCAGTCAAACCAAAGTCACTTACTTCAAACTCAAAATTAATAAATCGTAACTGTAAGTCAATTACACAAATCTTTCCATTAAACCAATCAAGATCACTACAACGTCCAAGGCGACTTCACGCATAATCAACCAAATGTTTCCACTCCAAAACATGAACCAAAACAATTATGTAGCTCTTTCTTAATCAACCTTGCCACTTCCGAATATAACTCAGCACGAGCACAGTTCACAACTCAGTAAGATATTAAATGACATCTGGTGACACCAGGTGGCAGGAGTGGAGGTACTGAAGTGAAAGGCTGTCCGGCAGTTTTGTCTATTTTCTGCTTATTCAGTGAACTTAGTGATACGCACGAGAACTGTCTCGACTCTCCAACACCGAATGGTGTCACGTTTGTCTTATTTTTGTGAGTTTTGTGACTGTTTTGTACTGGATCTGATCTGTCGATAGCATCCTACACTGACAATGAATTAGACGTGTTACGTAATATCAATCATGCCAGTTGACACACCTAGTGCCAGGCCGGTTACACATGGAATAAGCTCATATATGTCGAGGTCGAGTCCTAAACAAAACGCAGGGGCGTCGAAGGATGTAAGCAACAGGGAGATTTTCGACTTGCTTAATGAAAAGTTTGAGAAGGTTACTTCTGAAATTGAGTCTCTACGGAAATCTCTAGAAACCGCCCGCGAAAAGAACGCGCTGTTACATGATCAAGCTTTAATCGAAAGTTGAAGACCTAGAGAACCGGTCACGCCGTGACAATGTTATGTTCCATGGATTTGAAGAGAAAAATGCAGATTCGAACGAGTGTGAACCGTGGGAAGAGTCTGAAGAGATTATTATGCAATTCCTGAAGAACGATCTTCATTTAGATGGCCTCTGTATTGAGCGCGCCCATAGGATTGTCGACAGCGTGGTAAAAAAGACCAATAATTGCCAAGTTTTTGTCGGAGTACAAACGCTAAGTGATGAGCAAAAAGAAGGAAATAACCAATGAATCAATTCACATCTCTGAAGATTTTTCGATGAAAGTAAAAAAAGCCCGAAAGGAGCTGTACACGTTTTCAAACGAAAACAATATGGAGAATGCAACTATACAATTCAACAAGCTCTATTGGCGTGGAAAACAGTTTATTTATGATGACGCAGAGAAAATGTTTAAAGAAATCAAGCATGATATCTACAGAAATGCCTAGCAGTTTGCCACGGCCCCGAGCCTTCAAGGGCCAGCAAAATACGTACAACAGTCTGGAATGTACACGGATTAGGTTGCAAGACAGAGAACAAAAGTATGGTTGATTATTTATGTTCATTTGATTTACTTGGAGTTGTGGAAACTTGGGCAACAAACGAAAATCAGTTTTATTTGCTTGGGGTCAAATGTTTCAGTAAAATTAATTTAAAGAAAAAGAGGTTTGGTAGAAACTCCGGTGGAGTATGTGTGTTTGAAAAAAATGTTTAGCTCGGTATGTAACTCGAGTGAAATGTGATTTCGATTTTGGTATTTTTCTATTAATTGGCAAGTCTATTGTGTACTGAAAAGGATGTATTATTCTTACTTGCCACCTGAGAGTGCGACAGTGTACGAAAATCAAATTGAAAAGAATGGTGTAGAAATCTTGAGAAGTGGTACTGAAGATGCCTTTTTGAATGCCCAAGATGATGTATCTCTTTTGATTGCTGACGATCTTAATGCTAGAATTGGCAAACTCTCTGATTATGTTCAAGACGACTCAGCAGAATTTTTGCCTTCAGGTGAATGATACGACTCAGATACCTTTAATTTTCCAAGGACTAGTAAAGATCATGTTATTACTTAATTTGGAAAATCACTTGTGAGAATGTGTTGCAAGTTAANATGTGACGGGACGTTCGTAACTTTACGCTTATTGTTATTCTTATTTAGTTGCAAATGTTCAGTTATTCTTATGCTAATGTCTTTGTTGCGTCTCAGTGCGCCTTTGTTACGTGGGCATGTGGGCGCGACTGTATGTGTCGGGCACTTCGCTAGCGACAGGCTTAGGAGAAGGGTGTTTCCTTCTTTTGCTTTCATGGAAAGTTGATCGTTATCATGTGCAAATTGAACTGAAACGAATGCCTGATGAGAGAAAATACATATTCTGAGGTTCAGTGGAGACTTACTCTGTTACAAGAGAAACAAAGGAAAACAGAATAAAATGAAATTGCCACTAGGGGGGCACAGTGTTCCTTGGATCCGCCTGAAAGTCGCCATTGTCTGTTGATAGTTTCATATAAATATACTTACAAAATTTAATAATAAAAGTTCTTGGTGCAGGTTTAAGAGATACAGCCATACGCTCAAAACAAAACAAAACTACCACTAGGTGGCGCCAGAGTAGACAAAGTCGTTATCATCAACTGTCTTCTTCATACTAAGCACATAATTATATGCCAATTTTCAAAACCACCCATAGAATGATTTGGTTGATAGAGAGGTAGACGGCACCAAATAAGATTTAAAAACCAGTTAGGGTGGAAGTTGCACTAGAGGAATGTCAGGCCTCCTTGACCCAACATTACATTTTGGACTAAATCTAAGATAAGTTTTGGAATTTTGGACTACATACAACACATTTTAGTATCTTAGTAGACAGAGAATTATTCTAAAAGAGGCTTTCAAAATTTTGAACCACTTGTTACCCCCATTTCTGTGGGACCTTTTCACAATTCGCAGGACCCCATATAATTTGAGAACATCCAATAGGACAAACATCCTTCAGAGCAGAACTACTCGGTATGGTCCATATTTCAGAGCCTATGGCTCTAATTTGTGTAATTCATAATCAGAGGAGGCGAGATCGTGCCTACATTTAAAGACTTTTATGTAGCTATGCAGCATGCTAGCACATGGACTGAGTGCAGAATCTGCGATTTTTTAAATAAAAAATAATCTCCTTCCCACGGTGCTAACTGCACAACTTTGTTAACCTTGTATATACTGCCACTAGAAGGCGTCCCAGTAGGCAAAGTCGTCAAAAAATCGTCAGTCGTCCACTTCATAGTAAAAACATACATGCCAATTTTCACAATTATCCTGAAAACGGTTTGGTTGATAGATGAGTGGACACCAAAAAACAGTAAAAATGGCCACTAGGTGGCGCAAACTAGGTCGAACTCATCTGAAAACAGAGCGATAGCATCACCTTAACAGATGCCTGTATGCCAAATTTTATAAAAATACGTTGAGGACCTTTGAAGATACAGAGGTAAAAGTAAAAATAAAATTTCCACTGGGTGACACACCAGTAGTCAGATCCGTCCGAAAGTCGTGGTCCTCCGTAGTTAACATCATATAAATATACTTACTTAATTTTGTAAAGATCCTACGAACGGTTTAGGAGACACAGGCGCAAAAAAAAAACTGCCACTAGGAGGCGCCACAGTAGTCGAAATCGTCGGAAAGCCATCGTCAAACGTCAAGTTCATAATAGGAATATACATGCCAATTTTCACAATCACCCTCTGAGCGGTTTCACTGATAGAAGGGTGGATGCAAAAATCCCTCAAAAACAGTAAAAACAGCCACTAGGTGGTGCAAACTACGTTGAACCCACCCGAAAACGGGAGGATCCTGTCATCTCACTAATAGGTGCTTACATAAAAAATTTCATTAAAATCCGTTAAGGACTTTTGAAGATACAGAGGTAAGCGTAAAAAAATTAAAATTGCCACTAGGAAACCGAGTTTGTAGATTATGTTGAGTTTGTCCTACGTATTGGATAGAACATTTTTTACAAGTTAGGTAAATAATATTGTTGGTGGTACAATCAGAATGTTTTATTTCAAAGTTTTCATTGGTTTGGGAAGACTGGAAAAAAGTGCTATCGTTGATAAAGTTACACAGTTTACTAATTCTCGATGAAAATGCATATTGACTCAATGAGTTTTGTGAATCTACCATCAATGCCAACAGGTGGTGCTATTTCCCATAGGTTACAGATTTTCCATAAGAAGTCACCACAAGTCTCCCCTTTAGCTATTTGGACTTTTTCATCAACCTCTTACCTCAGATCTTTGTTCAAGTGTCGTGAGCCTATCTCATTCTCAACCAACCAGTCCCAAGCCGCTGCAGTACAGTCGTTGTCTCCCTTCATGTGGTAACTACTGCCCTGTGCCAACTGCACACAGCTGCAACAACAGCAAGAGACAGTTTGAGGGGTACAGGCTAAAATATTCATTTTCAACTTACCAAACTCACTCAGGGTAATATCATGGCATTAAAATTGATAAACTAAAAAATCAGTCAGTGGGCACTGAACCAAGCATAGGCATTTAAAAGGAAAAATTTGTGACTACAAAAATAGTTGATTAGTACAAAGAAACTTAAGTGTAGACACAGCGTGACATGTGCCAGTGAGACACAGAGTAAAAGACAGCATGCAATTCAGCTGGTCAGCACCAGTTGAATGCAGAGTCAAATTACCAGGTCAGCTTGAGGCTCAGATGCAAACTTGAACTTAGAGACCAGACACTACAAATTGTCGACAAAATGTAAACACAGCATGTCATGGAGTTCTCAAAACACAAAAATCTCTTCCAAAAAAGATTTTGCAAAGGTTCATAAACTCGGTGCTTAGCTTTGACCATGCTTGGGTCAAGCTTAGTAGGGTCTCACATTACTTGATATGATATTCCCCCAAGTCTCGATTTCCTTGCTCCCTTACTGGGAATTTCCGAAACAGCCCACACCAAGAAAAAGCCACCATGAGGTTTATTCTAGATTCGAAAAAGCTCTATAAAGTAAGACCAAAAGGGTTAGCATATTTCTTGCATGAACTTTTGTCAGAACAAATCTTTCAAAGTGCCTCACTCTCTGGTGTTATCCTCGGACACATTTCATTTTTCTCTTGTTCATATATTAAAATTTTATCTGTCTTAGTTATTTGTTATATCTAGTACATTTATATGCAATGTGTGTATATCTTGTACATTTATATGCATTGTGTGTATATCTTGTACATTTATATGCATTGTGTGTATATCTTGTACATTTATATGCATTGTGTGTATATCTTGTACATTTACATGCATTGTGTATATAGTCCAATTGAATCAATCAAGATTGATCAGTTCATTTTCTCATTTTTTCATCAACGACAAGCAGCACTTGACCAATGGTAATACTTTGCCACTTTCAAGCTCTGTAAAACAGCTACCTCAAGACAATGTTTGAAAAAATTATGGACTTTCACAATGTTAGCTTACGAAAAGAAAAACGGCAATTTGGGCGAGTCTTAATCTATGAAATTGGTGAAATTTTAGCGTATTACGGCTAAAACTCGAGCAAAAAACTGCTACTGGAGAGGTTGCTGTGTCACTCTATACCTGAGTGTGAGACCATCGATGACCCGAGTGAGAGGCATGTTGAATGTCTCGCACACTGTAACTGCATGGTCATACAAGCCTGAATTGACCAGCAAACCCACCGTCTCCGACTCACTCAGCATGGGAGCTAACAAAGAAAAAAACATATTTAATCATGGAAAGGGCAGCATGAACAAACTTGTGTCAGTATCATTGATTGTGAATAATCAGTCAGGGGATACATACTTACAGAGAAACTACTCTTAGCAGTAGTTTTTTGCAAATAAAAATGGAAAAATCATAACAACAAAATTATACCATTCAATGCATCTATTTCAGATACATTTTGGCAAATAAATTGTAACTAAACAAGTAACAAAAAACATCTGAACAACAATAAAAGTGTAAAGATAATTTGTTAATTACACAATAGCTGACTAATCACGTTCATTTTCCACAAGCATTTTTGAGAGAATGAAGAAAAAGCAAATGTACAGTTTAGTAAGCAACAATTCTAACTCAATGACATTCATAATGAGAAATACAAAAAAGAGTCGATTAGCATCTAGAGTAAACAACAAAAGGGATCTAACAACACAACACAACACAACACATTACAGCTCCTCATGACAGCTAAGGGCTGTTCCAGTAAAAAATCTATGGCAGGGGGGTGAGGCACTTTCATTTCTCAAACCCACCATCCATAATTTTAATTAGGTTGAAATATAAATGCAACCACCCACAATATGTTTAAATTATGCTCCCTCCCAGGCTAGGAATAAAAATTCACACATGCTTTCTAGTGAATAGCGATTAATGAACAAGAATGTTGGTATATGCCCTTTGTGTGCATTGCAAATGGCAGATGCTAGAGGTGCTCATTATTTCAAAATTCCTATAAGAGGGAGCAACACTAATTTTAAATTGCCTCTGGACACACAACATGATCTGTTAAGTACTTAAATGATCGATGAATATGAACTAGCTGTCTTGTCGAAAGATGCCAAAAACTAAAGTGGCCATAGTGGTCGAATCAAAACGAAAATTGACTGCTGTCGGCGCATCCATCCTCCCCATATATCTTTGTGCCAAATTTCATCCAGTTGTGCTTAGCGGTTTTTGAGATAATCAACTTATCTTGTCAAAAAGTAAATTGGCCAACAGGGGGTGCTACGGTAACCAAATCTGTCCAAAAATCAACTGGTGCCGGCGCATCCCTACCATCTGTCTCTGTCATCATGTTAAGCGGTTTCAATATAAGACAAATCCACAGGTGTAAGCAACAGTAGTTGAATCCATATAAAAATCGACTGGTGCCGGTGCATTCTTGCATATCTCTGAATCCAATTTCATCATGGTCCGTCAAGCAGTTTTTGAGATAATCAACGCACAAAGAATGACTTGTCAAAATCTAAAACAGCCAACGTGGGTTACCATGGTAGCCAAATCCGTCCGACAATCAAGTGGTGCTGGCGAATCCCCGCCACGTACCTCTACCGTATTTGCCCTAACAAGTGCCCATGCCCCTATAAGTACCCTTCATCCACGCGTTTTCAGACTTTGCAAAATATGCGCCCAGTCCATGAACGCCGTGTACATGCGAAAAATGCCTCACCTACAGTTCTAAAATTCTACAGTAACATCTTCAATTTATCAATAAGATCCGACAGTCCTGAAAAAATCATAGAGCGCGGAATTTGTAGACCACGAGCCTCGCCGCTATGTTGGTATTTAGCTGTGACTATAAACTTCAAACTTCCACCATGCTTAAAAAAGAACTCAAGTTTTGCTGATCTTGTGAGCGACGTGTCTTATTATGGTCTGGTCTTTCAGAACAGATACAGGGTACTTGTCAAAGGGATTGTATTGTATCTTCCCCGTACAGATCTTCTCCCTCAACAGGAATCCAAATTTTCATGTACACGTGAAAACCACGAATCAAAAACTAATAAAAACTTGACCTTTGTTCAGTTAAAAGAACGTGGCCAGGAAGCGCGTGCTACATTCAAGTACCTGTCATCGAAGATTAGTCTTCAGGAACTATCTATTCATGAAACAGGTAGCATAGCATCGGCAAGAAATAAATACTGGCACTTCTTTCCGAAAGTTTCTAATACCGTACAAAACATTTGCATTATTTTGAGGGTATTATTAAATTAGTCATAATGGCTGTTTTTAAAGTCAAAATGACCCACTGATAGTGAAGACTTCTGCACCTTTACACCCCCCCGAATCCCCTGACAAATAACTGTTAGACTGTCAGGCATCCAGTCACCCGGCGACTCAATGACATCGGCCTTATCGAGACAATTCTCGAATGTTTTTTCATCAGATGAGATTAACAAGTGCTAATAAAATAAAACATGTTCTGTTTTAATACTTGTGTTACTTTCCTTAGTTACAATGCACACCTAGATCACTACATTGCGATAACTCTGGCAAATAAACTCTGATGACACGCACGTGCTCGCTCACTCACACAATACGCAGACAAACTTCAAAACAAACATCACGGGACATCACGGGACAACGTGTATTTGTCCAGAGACTTTTCTCGTGTTGCGGAGTACAATCTAGCGCAGATTTCGACTTCATATGCAGTTAATCCCGACTCCACAAGAACTTAAAAATCTTAGGGACGCTATTTTGAAAACTTAAGGAGGACCTCAGGTAATTGTTGAGTCAAAACTATATTTTTGCTCAAGAAATCAAGTTGACCTGTCGGTCATCGCGAGGCAGCAACGCATCAGTCGTCAAGTTTTTGTACTGGGATTTTCTGAAAAGTGCTAGTAATTTAACAATTAACTTTGATAGCAATGCACAGCAATTTTGTAGAAACTCTGTCATTGGTTACAGATGCGTCACAGAGCGTAAATTTGATGAATTCTAGCTTACGATTTCATCCGTTTCGGATACCGGGTTTCAACCACTTTTGGGTTATAATAAGCAACCCCCCTTCCTGAAGTGAATTTTTCTAAGCGCCCCGGGCGTTATTAGGGCGAATACGGTATCATGAACTGCGAAGCGGTTCTTGAGATATTTGATAGACAAGAAATGATAACGACAGACAGACAGACCAACGTACGCACGGGATGCTGACTATATGCGACCACATATTTAAAGTTTTAGTAGGTGCAGAAAAATTCCACGTGAGATCCCAACTCCTGTCTTTTACCAGAAACTTGCTGTACAAAGACACACGTAAGCAACACTATAGGCAGCCACCAAGTGTCTTTGTACACCAAGTGTCTCTGTAATGTCAATATTTTTTCAATTTCATCAATCTACGAGTCTCAGAGTCTCCATGAATGCTTTTTGGCTGTTACGCCAAAAGAATATTGGAACTAGTCTATCTGACTTATACTTTTCTGTTAGAAAATTCATCAGATTTTCTTGGATGTGTAAACACCAATTAAGTGTTGCAGTAATTTTCAATCTACTTTGGCTGCAGAACATAGACTGCAATCGAGTTGCCCGTGAATTGAGTAATGGCATAGCGTACATACTGTACACTGTACACTAGCTTGTCTTGTTGCTCTTGGATATTGTTGGATATATGCCAAGTGAATTTTTGTAGAGTTTTGAAGTTTATTCAGAGGGTATTAAGATTGGTACTTGGCTGTAAATACACATCTGCCAACATTCATGGGACAACAAACACAACAACACTTACTTCATTCAAAAAGGACCAATTAATTTTTATTCCAACTGCCATCCCCCCTCCAATACAAATTTTGTTGGAACAGCCCTAATACAATTTAGGGTTAAAACAGAGAAGCTGAGATCTCTTTAAGACCCACACAAATGTATTAGGTTAAGCCGAAATTGCAAACTTCAAACTTGAATACATAAAGTTAGCGATCGCGAATCCACCATACTTTTATCACATGTACTTCGCAATAAAAACCAGCCTTATCAAAAAACAAAACAAAGGGTTCCGCCCCAAAACATGAACCAAATATGATGACACTGCATGAGTCACTCTAAATGTAATAACCAGTAGCTTTGAATTTCAAGTCTAACACTGGATGAGAGCAGCATGATAGGGGTTTACACACATACAGCAACAGAAGTTCAACTAGTGACGTATAATTCAACTTTTTTACTTTCACAACCAACCATCCTCCCATGCGGACCTACCCATGGCCAAAGCCATATCAGGATCCTTCTGCAGTAGCTTGAGCCGGGCGTGCACCAACATATATTCTTTCTCAATATCCTTTAGTTCTATCACATCCAACTTCTGGGACTCTGGAACAAGACATATGGTGAACCATGTAAACCGTAATGAACACGCTGCATGCATAACATTGCACTCGACAAATTTCAAGATAGAAAGAACATTATTGATATTATGGTTAATACAGCCGGTAAAATCTCATAAATTTAGAACACAATATGCAGATATGTTAAACTGCATTTATATTTTGTAATTTTGTACCATAGCTACCACCTGACAATATTTTGAAAAATTGTGACCATTAACTTTAGAGGCCCTTGAAAAACAAAAAGAGCAGTTTAACCCTTATCCTGCGCTAGGCGAGGTCAGCCGACAAGCCAATTATCCTATTAAAATGCATCAGGTGTACTCAATCACTTATAATAAGCTACTGCTAGGCTGCGCAACGAGAGCGTACTCACCCCAGGACACTGGTGTTTTTCATTCAGAAATTGTATGCTGTTAATATATGTGAGCATGCGCATTCCACAGTTCATAGTTTCCTGTACATTTTTCTGATTTACAACATATGGCTGTGGTGAGTTGTTGCTGAGATATTTGAAAGTTTACACAAGTTTTATCTTGGCTGGTGCCAAACGTGGTAAGATGAGTGTTGACCAGTTTCTTGAGGAAGTGTTCATGGACTCAGACAGTGAAAATGAGCTGGAATTGGCACTCGAAAGTGACGGTGGCAGTGACGGGGAAACTAATATAACCGTCACAAGTAATGCAGATTCTATCGATTCGGATCTCAGTGCAATTTTGGAGGAGTTACCGGTCCCTGAAGCTGAACTTGGACGGGCCTACGACGATGCTTGGCTCACGCCCTTCACGAATAATACAGAGCCTCTGAAACATGATGGANAACTTCAAAACAGACTTTAGAAAGCAACTGCACCAGTCATAAATTTGTAATCGTGCAAAGTTGAGGTATGTTATATATTGTAAATTCTTGTAGATGTGATGTTACAGACAATAAATCTCCTTTATTAAACATGCAAGTCTCAAGAATTCCCTTTTAAAAATGCTTATTACGGTTTCTGAGTGTCAGCTATAATGTTCTCGTGAGCAAAAACGGAAAAAACAAAAGGTGTCCAGTTTGAAAGTTTATAGAATTATTTATACAAAGGCTATGGTAAAGATATGTACATGGTGAAAATCTCCATTAAATTCTGAACAACTTTTGTTCAGACTACTTTTATGTGAAGTTGACATTACCCCTTCAAATTTCCAATTTAAAAATGTTAGGTCATTAATCCGAGTGACCTTCATAACAGCCCAGTGCACAGCAGCAGTGGTGACCTACTTAGCTCAACGCACAAGGAAAGTTGTCTGAATAGAGGCTTAGCAGGCTAAGGGTTAAGAGATTCTTTTTGTCCAGCATTGGTGAGCTTTTACTGCACAGCAATGTGCTTTCAAAGAATAGAATTGATCAAGCGTCAAGCCATCAGATAGGTATAGATTATCAGAGACCACGCTAGAAAAAACAGGTTACAATCAATCTCCATTGTCATGTCATTATACCTAGTATCTTCTCCTCTCCATCTAACATCCTCTTGGGGGACACACCACTCAGCTCTGCATCACCTAGCTGCAATGATTGAACTGATTAAAACAGCCAACTCAAAGATAACTGACATTCCCTTTTTCATATTAGCTGTCTCCAGCTGAAGTTAGCGGCTGTGACGTGAATGCATGTGAAGGAAAAACTTTTCTTATATCTTGGCTAAAAACAGCATGGGCTAAACAGTTGACTTCTGTTAGATTGATGGTTGGAAGTTCATATTTTCCCAAAGGAATACATAGTGAAACGTAATATGGTGGAATTTTTTCACAAGCACATTAGAAATTGAGTTCTTCACTATTTTTCTTTTCCTATTTCACATTACATCGTAGGACCTAACAATAAACCTGGCCCTACAACTCCCTGACCCTCTGTTGTATTCCACAAGGCTCTCCAATATAGATATAGATTACAAATTATACAATATATTGAGCTAGTTACCTGTCGCAGTGTTTTGGGGACTGGTCGCACGATCCAAGCATAGTCAGGGCTGACTAACCTCAGTGTGTTGAGGGCTACCAAGTAACACTTGGCTTGGCGCTGTAGTCCAGCCAGACCAGGAAGTTCACAGGCCAGACGCATGCCGTGCTCGTACATAACACTGCCAGCTAGAGTGGACAAGGGTGATTACACGGATTATCTATAGAATAAGTCTGCATATGATGAAAACTTCGCTAAAATTGGCTCTACCGACATTCTCTTATAGCCAGAACGGATTGACAAAGTGTGTACCATAAATGCTAGGGCTTCGCTGAATGGCAACCTGGGATCGTTTGAGCTCTCCCTTCAGGGATAGCACTGAATGTGACTGCTTTACAAGTGAGTTTTGGTTTAGTTGTTTATGTTACTTGTGACCATTCTTTGAAAATGGTCAAGTGCGTTTCATCGAAACGTTGGACATGTATATAATTATGTAAGTAGACAACGGTTACAACAATTGTGCTGACTTTTCTAAAACTAATTTGGCCCAAAACCAACATCGTTAACAAACCAGCTATTTATGAAACAAGTTACAAAGAAATTCCATTTGGAAGCTGCCACCAAGTGGCTCCACTTGCTAGAGTGAATAAAAGAAATGCAAAACATGCCCAAGAATGAAATTTCCACAAACGGTGTATTTTCCAAGTTTCAAATCCATGTGATAATCATCATCAACATGTTCCTTAGCCAAAATAGGATTGGAAAGAACTGGCAGTTCATTATTGCATGAGATCAGGTTCTACAAGTTAACTTGTTATGGCATGTCATTTTATTTGCAGAGCGTGGTTTCGAGAAGTAATGAAATGACGTTCTTTGTAAAACCAAAAGCACCAAAAATTACTTCTTATCTCGTTAAGGTTATATAGTCTTTGCAATTAAAAAAATATCAAAAAAAACATAAATTTTAATTCATTAAAAGTATGTATTTTCTGAAATTAGAAAGCCTGTAAAATTTGATTTTTGACTTTTTAGTATATGCTATTAATTGGGTCATGTGACTATGTTTTTAAAGTAAAATTTAGCAAAAAAGAAAGGTATACCGATAGCAAAACAACGGTATCAATAACATCAAATTTTATTCGAAGTGAGATATCAAAACCACTAAGCTTTCCAAAATATTTCGTTTTATTTTTCACGAAAATCATGAAAGTCCTACTTTATTACAGCCCCTCATACAACAAGTCAGAGCAACGTGGAGCATTGAAATGCGCCCATGAATGCATCGTGAGCAGTGTTCTTTTAGGGTTAATTATTTGTATCATAAAAATGGCCACTAGATGGCGCAAAAACATACAATCCATCCAAAAACGGGATCATGCCATATTTCATAAAATCTGTCAAGGAACTTCAGAGAAACAAAGGAAAACAGAACAAAATGAAATTGCCACTCATGGGCACAGCGTCCGTTCGATCCTCCTGACAGTCGTCGTCTGTTATCTTCATATAAATTCACTTACTAAATTTACATAGATCCTACAGTGCGGTTTGGAGATACAGTTATGAGCGAAAAATAAAACAAAACTGCCAATAGTTGTTGAACTCGTCGGAAAATCATCATAAGCCATCCACTTCATAGTAAAAACATACGTGCCAATTTTCACAATTATCCTGAAAGCGGTTTGGTTGATAGGCGAGTGGACGCCAAAAATATATACTCGATAACAGCAAAAGTTGACACTAGGTGGCGCAAACTAGGTCGATTGCATCTGAAAACGATAAGATAGCGTCATCTCATTAACAGATGCCAGTATGCCAAATTTTATGAAAATACGTTGAGGACCTTTGAACATACAGAGGTAAACGCAAAAAAATGAAATTTCCACTAGGTGGCACACCAACGGTCAGATCCGCCCGAAAGTTGTTGTTGTCCATTGTCAACATCATATAAAAACACTAAATTTAGTAAAGATTATTCGAACAGTTTAGAAGATACAGCCATAGGCGCAAAAAAACTTGCCACTAGGAGGCGCCACAGTAGTCAAAATTGTCGGAAAATCATCGTCAGCCGTCCACTTCATAGTCAGAACGTACGTGCCAATTTTCACAATCCTCCTTTGAGAGGTTTGGTTGATAGCAGGGTGGACACAAAAAAACTCGAAAACAGTAAAATGGCCACTAGGTGGCGCAAACTATGTTGACTCCATCCGAAAACGGTATGACAGCGTCATCTCACTAATAGGTGTCATTATTCCAAATTTCATGAAAATCCATTAAGGAGTTTTGAAGATACAGAGGTAAACGTAAAAAACTATAATTGCCACTAGGGGGCACATCGGTAGTCGGATCCGTCCGAAAGTTCGCTCATGCCATCCCATCCACGGAAGGAACACATGCGCAAACTTTCATGAAGATACGTCAAGGCATTTTAGAGATAGAGCAGCGGATGCCGGACGGACAGACAGACGGAGATGACGGCATAATACGTCCACATATAAATATGTAGGCGCATAAAAATAGAAAACTCTAAAAACAATTCCTAAAACATTTTAAAAAAGTGAAGCATAGTATCTGAAAGCTTCATATGAATCTGATCAGCCATTTCTGAGGTATATTCTTAGGTCAAATTTCAAAATTTTTAAATGGTCACACATTACATAGCTGTAACTGACAGAAATCAAAATTTAGTTTCTTCTAAGGAACGTGGGTCTATTGCTGCTTTGAAGTAATAAACAGACATTGCCGAAATGTATTCAATAAATTTTACGTCACGGTAAAGGAACACGCTTCAAATATGATGCAGAAAATGTGTAAATCAAAATAACAATAGAGACAATGGGAAAGCACAGTGCGATCTGTGGTTCCCATAGTAGTTGTGTGCAATACGGGAAATAGTTGCATGACTTATAACTGTAAACCAACAGACATGTGGGTGAACAAAGCCCTAAATCAAATCCTCTCCTACAAGCTAATGACTGCCAAAACACAAGGGGTAAGAGTTATGACTTCTTGATTTTACTTAGTAACAAAGGTATGACTGGTCACCAGAATTGAACATGTCAATTGTTAATGCAATGTAAGAACAAGGTCGACATATATCTAGAATGCCTTGACATGTGAGCCCAGGAATTCATCTAAAAACAACTCAGTACCTTTTCTGAAATTACCCCGTTGGATATGAAAGGCATACAGCAGATCGTAGTAATTGTGAGTAGCCAGATCAACGGACCTGGCTCGGCATTCTATTATACCAACAACCTGAAAAAAAAACCCAGATCAGTTCCACACAACAAAACAAAGAACCCTGGTAGATTAATTTTTGTCTATCAGCATTTGAATAACCTACCTGTTAATGTAGTCCATAAACTGGGTTGTGATGAGTTCAATAGATTCATGATCATGAACCAGTAGTGAACTTTTCGTTCATGAATTTATCAGTAGATTGATTCATGAACACTATTCTCGAACAAGCCCAAACAATTCATGAACTGCGTTTATAGTTAATTAAGTGTTTCTTTAATTTTGATGTACCCATTTCACAAACCAATTCAGTGTCTGTTCTGGGCCTGTTATTCTCCCAACATCCACAATAAGTAGTTACCTCATCATGTAGATCAGTGTAGGGGAACTCCACAAGCGTCTGTAGCTGCTTCCTGTCGCACAACACCACTACCAATTGTCGCAAGCAATCCTTCTGTCTGGAAATAAAACCAACACAGACCTGTAATCATGTTATTACACTGTGACTACGTAATTATATTATTACATTGTGACTGTGTAATCACCATTAATAATTAAATAAAATAGAATACCAAAACACTTACACTTTTCAGTCAATTGCATTAACAAAGACCACAAAGCAGTGTCAAGAGGGTATTAGCTTCACAGAGTCAGCCTCCTGGTAATATAGTTCAGCTATCCAACATTCCAACAGGACCACTGAATCCAAGCCTCTTTCACTCATGTATCTTAAATCGTCCCAAGCAACAGCAATAATCTACTTAAAAGGTTTGACTACACATAATCCTTATATGGCTTTGGCCTATCAGAATATTGCTACGGAGATGGCACAGGTGGAGATGTAGCAACAAGCAACCTATTTACCAACTAATAAAAGTATATTACTTCGTAAAGTCTGAATTTCCATCTTACAATCCACATTTATTACATATTTACATGAATAATTTAATCATCCCAGTTTCACAAAGTAAAAGGTCCCAGAGATTATAACCAAATTTGCAAATCTGTGAAACTGTGATGCGTTAACAATTACTTGTTTACAAGAACTTCATTCAATAATGGCAAAGACCGAGTGTAAGACAAAGTTTCTGACCTATATAAAAGCTATTTGTTAAATATTAAACGAGACAATGCAACTGACAGTGCTGGAAGTGCTATAAACCTACCCTTAAGAAACACCCTATTTATGAGTATGCATGCCTAAAAGCACATAAGCATGCCATTTAATATCAGGATCTCCTGAAAACATCAATTTAAAATGCTTTTGCTTACCGTGTTGGGTCTGGATTGGCAATCATAGCAGCATACGCCTCATCATTGTGTCCTAGTTCTAACTGATGTTTAAATATTATGGACCACAAGGTGGGCTGAAAGGGAGAAACCATACTACAGGGCATGTGATTAATACCATTAAGACTTGCTTCATAATTTGTACATTCCTACCCTGACTCATTGAGTATAATGAATCATTCTGGAACATCAGGTCGTGCCACAAGTTGAATGTCATTTGCTTCAATCCTGAATACCTTGATAATATGATTCTCCTATCATTCAATTGGTTTCACAGACATCGCCGTACACCAACGACGTTACTGCGGCACTTGCCAACGCCAGTCCATTTACGCCACTGGAAACCATTTTTAAAGTTTCTTTTCCACGGCGCGCATATTATCAGGCACCTTTTGAAGAAAGCGATGACTTAGATATCGGAAACATATGATGTTACAGGTTTGACTAATTTTAACCCAAACTTGTGTGGCCAAATGTCAGACAATAGATGGTTTCATTTGCTAACAAAAGCTGTCTCGCAGTCAAAACAAAAACAGCAATGATAGCTGTTCACTGTCGACACTGGAATAGGAGGACTTCTTCTGCAAAGTCGACCAGTAAAAACGCGGGTGTGGACAAAAACTCGTGTTTGTTTTGCAATGTAGCTTGGTGGCAATTTTTTCGAATGTAGAGTTTGTTAACAAAGTTTGTTATTGTATTTAGCCATTGAAAGGCCAGAGTACGTAGGCCTACATGCCAACTCCACATACCGGCAACATAAACAGGCGAGTCGACAGTGCATGGCAACTGAATAGTTGAACCCGATTTCGTGATTGATTAAACATTTTTATGCTTTTTGACCATTCAGACCAAGAGTACATTATGTTATATTGAAAGCATTTTGAACTGAAATTCGGAACTGCTTGTAATCCTTGTCTGCGTGACCATCAGTTAAGTTGTTTATTATGGGAGTGCACTAATGAAACAGGAAAACTGGGTCAGCACGTGACCACAACTGGGTTAAAACGACAGCACAGCTACCAGCTGCTAAGCAGGTGAACATGTTCAACGTCTGCGAAGTATAGTGAAATAATGAGCAGAATTCGCAATAATCGGTCTCACCTGAGGCACCAAATTATGCAGCAAACTTTCTATGCAAGCGCAGAGTACGCACTTGGTGGCGATAAAATTCTTTACAAAGTGTTAGTCGATCCCAGTACGTGGCTTAGTACGTGTGGGGACTCAGATCATAAGGTAAGATTAACCGCCCAGGGCGGTTGTCTGTCGTAATAAGCGCCCATGTTCGGTTAACCCCCCCCCCCCGATTTCTTGAAATTTCACATTTAAGCACCCATGTCTGATTAACAGCCTACCCCCGATTTTTTGGGTTCGCCAATTTAACCACCCAGAGCGTTAACCCGAACGTTTACAGTATGTGGTCACAAAGAGATCATCCCCTCTCCCACACATTATTTCGAACCATTCCTATCCATCCCCGTCCTTAATCAGATATATGTACAGTGCATCCCTCAGCCGAAAAATTTTAAATAAGTTCTTCTCTAAAGCACACTTGGACTTTTCATGGTATCAAATTCGACTTTGATAGTAAGAGAACTTGGCTGCGAGCGGAAGATTCTTAACATGTGGCCAAGTATTTTGGATTGGTCTTCATGCAGTTCAGCAGTCAGATATCATATCCTGGCACGAGCAGTGCAAAATTGGCCAGAGTTGCCAATTTGGGCAACTGAATGAAGGATGACTGTTAGAAAATAGTGATTGTTTTCGCTTCAGCCCAACACCCCCACACCATATTCCTGGTCTGCACACCGTTCAGTATTTTAACTCCCTAATTGCGGCATATATTGAAAACGCAAAATTTCCCTTGCCGGATTCGAACTCAGGTGGCCCCCAGACCTAAACATCCACGTATCGAACATTGTTGAATGATCGCCAATTACGAGTAACGTGTCTGCTTATCCTAACCCCCTGTTGTGGGGAATCGTTGAATAATGATGAGACAGGTTTTCACAGACGTGAGGTAATTTTTTTCATGGGATGAAAATTCTTCACATTAAATTTAGACCTTGTGAAAATACTAACTGGGGTCATTTTTCACGAGGTCATTATTTAATGCTACACTGGCTCGGTTGGGTATTTTTCCACTCGGTTTCAAGTGGGAAATTCTGTATTTTGGCTATACTATAGCTCAGTTGCACAATTCAGTCGTACAGGTTTGATATTTTGGTTACTACGCACTTTACTTTTTGCGCAACTTTTGAGTCGCAAAACAAAGAGCTAGTAAGCAAGCAGTGCAAATCTACAAAATTTCCAATGTCAACTTCGACATAAGTACAGATTTTGCAGGGATTTTTTTGTTTTTATACAACAGAAAACATCTGATTTTGGAATACATAATAAGAAATGAGTTTTTAAAGCAGTATATATTTCAGTAGAGAATACATAATTCTTTTAGATAAAGTGATTTGGATGGCTGGCAAGAAAGTTACTTAATTACAATTAACGAACAGCATCATCACTGGATAACAGCATATGCTGGTCAATAATTATGATCTTTTTAATTGATCTTATATGGCCTCAATCACCAAGACTGACTTGGAAACAACGCATAGTCGCTCTGCTTAAACTGTATTGGCAGAACATAAAAACCTAGTGGCAGCACCACTAAGCTCCATGGCCGAACCAAAAAACCCATGACTCAAGGGCAGGACCAAAAAAGTAACTCTTCCGCTGCAGGCATAACACTGCGAGCCCCCGGATTTTCTGATTAATGCCGTAGGGCTCCCAGTGTTGTCCGCCATTTTTGTCCTGAGTAACACTCTCCAATATGGTGTCATATTGACAACGCGAACTTCATGTATCTGAGTGGCGCGCGCCCGGTCTATGTATTAAGATGTCTATGGGTGGTAAAATACCCGTATTCTCATGCCACTGAAGGAGAATTGTTTCCTTTGGCTCACGCGCAGAACTCATGTCGGCATGCACTGATCACTGAGACAGCGCTTGTCGAATTTATTTCATTTGCTGTAGAAGAACCAACAAAGCAGTACTTGACAGGGATATCACATCAGTGGCCAACATTTCGGTGATTCTCCGTGACAGTACACAAAACATTAACTACCCTGAGCATTGTAATAAAAAAGACATTGTTCATTGTGACAAGCCAACTTGTGTCGCTGTTCCCGTCTTGGTTAAACGCATGTTTTTAATGAGTCAGACTTTCACTTCTGACACCAAAATGGAAGTGCCCAACCAAAGGCAAGAATGCAAAAAAAAATCAATCTGTCATTAGCGGCAGTCGAACATTCTGTCCATGTGGAACGTGGACAAAAACTTATTTTTTGAAGTTTTGATATGCCTAATGACTTTTTACAAGATGCGTTTTTGCTTCATTAATTTGGCAACTGACCGAGTACCCCTATTGCCTAGAAGCGTCCGAGTGTTGAGCACGTGCTTTGAACGACAGCGGTGTTGGCTTTGAACTCAAAAAGAAATATACAATGTATATAAAATCTTACACTGTTCAAAGTATTCAGTAAGAAGACCTGTCAATCATCAGCAGTGTTTGGTTGCCTAAGTGTCCAGCAGGAAGCAAATCTTCACACAATCAAGTGCTTCCCTTAAAAATACACCGCGAACTAGCGGAATTTTGTTTAATCTGTCATTTCTCTCAAGAAACTTGCCCTACTGAACGGACGCCCACCGGTAGGAATACCTTAGTTCTAAGAGATGACCAGCAGCGACCGAGGTACGTAAAAAAAATCACGCTCAGGATCACGACGCCACTGTATCGTGTGCGCAGGCCGTCAAAGTCCGTTACTTCAATACCCAACCTATATTTTAACTGAGATGCTTGAAGTCTGATGTCAGTGTAGCTCCGTCAGGGTGAAATCGGTCCTCCGTGCAGTAAGCAACAACTCCCAAATTTCAATTTTAACCACCCATGCTCGGCTTACAGCCCACCCCAGTTTTTAAGATTCCCAATTTCAGTGCCCTGGGCGATAACACGGACGAGTACAGTAAATCAAATGTCAATCATTTGCTCGTCAACCAACACACTGATCGTTGCAATTTATGATTTACGTATAAAGACTCACGTGTAGTAGCGATAATTCGCTAGCACGTACTATTATTAAATAGTATTTAATAAAACTTTACGACATGTGACTGTCTTACGGCATGTGTGGAAACTGTCGTCTGCGCCGGTGTCTACTGTTGCAATGTTGAAATAGATATTTAGTTTGCGTATGGTTTCAAGTCAAGGAGCTCTAATCTTGCAACTGGTCACCAAACCAAATAGCGTGAAGCCACCAAGCAACAGTATGAAACCAATAAACAAAAACTGGAATTCCCTCCGAAATGGATGGAAGATTTTGGCTAGTTACGGTATGATAGGGACCAGAAATAAAATGTGTTGTGTCCCGTGCGAAAAATACGCCGGTGCAAACAGTTCATCTCTTGCGTCTGGGTCAGATGTGTTCAGGATCAAATCTTTGAAAAGTCACAAACAGTCGACAGCTCACTCAGCAGCTTATAAAAACATATAACTGAATTGAAAAGCCAGGGTAAACTTGTAGCGTGTTCACTGGTGAAATCCAAATACCCACTTTAATAAACTTGTGCAAAATTTAAGTCGTGTAATATATGCTCTTACCCATGTTTATTGAGCTTGTGCTAACAAATATTATGTGCGACATTCATATATGTTTGAAAAGTATAATTTGAGTTTAATTACCTTTGGACAAGTGTCTTATAGGTCAGGACAAGTAAATTTCATTTGTACTTGTCCGATTGGGCAAGTTGAAATAAAAGTTAATGTCGAGCCCTGGAAGGCCATAGAGTATTACAGAAACAGGCTCACGATATCTCAAAGCTTCTTAGCAACAAAACATTTCAACTTACTATGTTCCCATCATCCAGTTCTGCACAACTGATGGCTGTCGTAGCCAGGGATATAACCTGCAGAGGCAGCTGGAAGTCCCCAAACAACCGGATAACCTGAAACGAAGAGTGTCAGAGTAGGCTTTTATGTCACCAGAACATATCAATGGAACATACTCTGGTGCCTAACACAGCTACATCAAACATAGAGGTTTGATATGTATCTACAGTATGAATAACAAACAACATTTAAAATGGAGTAACACCAAACTAGTTTTAAGATTGCTGCTAAGGCGTACGGCGCTAATATTTGCTATCCTCTTACTATTACGAACACAGGGCGTCAAGTAACATAAGGCCTTGAAAAAATACGAAAATAGGAAATTTTCAGTAGAAAAATAGAAAAAAATTATGACAAAATAGGAAAAAATAGGAGTATTTTTAAATTGTTGTCTCTGCACAAAACTAAAAAAATAGCTTTAAACCACAAAACAACTACAATCTACATATCAGTCCACATACGGAACACTTAGACAATTTATAAGTTACACTCAACAAATTAATGTTCTCAGCGAAACTGGGCATACAGTCTATGCTTTGTTGGATTTCTTCGCAGACTGGATGTGTTTTGCTTTCAATATGCTTACATTTTCTATGGATTTCACTAATGCGTTTATTCAGTTCATCACACTTTGCATTATGGATGCAACGGTTACTGACTGCTTGGAGACTGCTGATGAACTAGACAATGCTTCTCGGAGTTTCACATTAGCCTCTAACAACCTTGAACTCTCCAAAGACATTTTTTTCTTCTTTAGCAAGATTATCTTCGGACTCAAATAGTTTTTTTGAATGTTCCAACTACCACAAAGCTCTTGCTTTTCTATATCAAAAGACTCAGCACTTAAGTGGCAAGCGACTTTGAAGGTACTGTTAGGGTGAGCAAATATGGCCAAAATTCAAAAAAATCGAGCACTTCACACATTTTTCACTCACAGGTAAATTCTTGTGACTTACAGCTTGGGTCAAACTCAGCTGTTAAATGGCTGTTTCTGAACCAATTTTAATATTGGTAATATTTATACGAAATTGTGCTAAAAATTCTACTTTGAACCCTGAGTGAGCACTTTTTGATATAAATATGAGAAAATGTCCCTTTTTTAATTTACTGCCTCATCAGTCTCGCACCTGGAAAAATCCTGAAACTGTACACTCAGCATTGTAATCACCATTTGTGTCATAATCCAACTTTTTTCACTTTATTTCACCATTTCCATTTAGGAACACTTTCAAAAAGGTAAACTCAGTCATTTTTCAAGAACCACGTTGATCTTTCCAGGGTTCACACTAAACTCGGACCTGATTGGTCAAATGTATTAAACAGAACCAGTCAAAACTTTTCTAAATTACAAAAAGTGGCCCAAATAGTACAGATTATTTTTAAAATTCAATTTTAACTTCAGTTTTGGGAATAGTCAGTTTCTTTTTTCTATTTTCTTCAAAAAATATTTTTGTTACACTTTTTCTACCCCGTGGTGGTACTCTGATCAGTTTCATTTTTAGCCAATTGCATTTTTCACTAAAATACCAGTAATTGTCCAGTCAACTCTGCAGTGAATCAAAACATTTTAGAATACGAGACAGTATGCTCTTTTGGATGGTAGCCAACAAAACACCTCTCAGTTCCTATATTATTTGATGGGAACGAAACTGATTAAAATTCGTTGAAACTTTAAGCTCCAATTTAATTTTGTTTAATCAAAAATGCACATTATCGTTTTTCATCATATGGTGTGCAACATAAGATTGTAAATACATTGATCTTACTTGGGAAAAAGAATAATTAACATAACCTCACAGGTTTTCAAATAAATGACAAAATATTCTGAAAAAGACTAAACTTCCAATTTTTACTCCTTTTGAATTCACTTGTTTTACAAATTTAATTTTTTAGAATTGTTTTAAAATATTTTGGAACACAAGAAACATTTTCACTAAACCATAGTAATTCTTGATGTTTTCCGTTAATTTCAAAGTAATAAGTAGCTCTCTTTTCAAAACATCATTTGTTTAAATAGCTCCATAAGCAAAAATGTTCTTTCAAAAGTCGATGGTGAATTTTTCAATTGTTTTTGTTCTTGGTGCAAAATATAATAGTATGTGGCTTGGTGTAGATGCCACATTGTTAACCAACTTGTACAGAACTCTCCATTTTGTTTTAGGGACACATTAAGCTATGTATTGTCAAATATAGTTGTCTAAACTTGTTGTTTTCTATGGCTGGAAATTAATGGGTGCTGTTTGCTGAAAAATGCCATTTTTGAGGCTCTAAATTTTAAATAATTCCAGAACCGCCTAATCGATTTAAAAAATTCAAAAAGTTGTAAAAAAGTTGTATAAATGGCATGTTTAAAGCTACCATTTAAGACTCTTATCAAGTGTTTCTGATGAAATTAGTATTTTGCTTTGTTCACCCTAGCACTGTATGGAAACAATGAAGAAAGAGCGCATATGGATGACTTCTTCATCTCAGGCTTACGCTTCAGTAGTTTCTCTAGTTCCCTTCATGTACTCTCACCAATGACCAGTTCCTTGTCTGTTTACCACTTTAATTAACTTACGTTTCATTGTTATTAAAATACAATTATTCCAAGTAGTTTCACCACAATGAAGCGTTGTCTGCACAATTCATGTATAACAATTTGCATGATAGGGGGTATAGGTAATGCTCTTGTACCTATCCAATTTTCAAGAGTGTAAAAACACAACTAGATGCCCCTAGTTGTGATGTGTTTGAAGATCAAACAAACAAGTTCACCTAACCCTGCAGCATCTATTATTTTAAGCACAATGTCAGGTTTGAGAAACAGCGGTTTATTGCTGGCCTTTTATTTGGACTCACCATGAGTGAAAAATAGGAAAAAATAGGAATTTCACAGCAAAGTAGGGGAAAATAGGAGTCTCAAAAAATAGGAAAAAATAGGAAAAAAATACGAAACTTGACACCCTGCAAACATAAAGTAACAAGATTTTAAAAATATTTTACAAGCAACTCCCTAGTCATTACGGTAACCAAAATTAACAATTCGAACAAACATCAAGCCTGACTTTTGAAAAACCTTAATTGGCCCTCATTGCATCAAGATGTATGAATATTTAATGCTATAGTTTCATGCAATGCTATTTTTTTAGTTTAGCACAGAAAACTCAGGAGAATATCTTATGTAACAATTTACTTCAGATATGAAAATGAGCATTTCCAAAAAACTTAAAATGAGAAAACCCCTTTGAAAATGAATGTTCACAATACAAAATGTTATACAGAATTTGTTGAATACACGACACTTTTCACTGCGAATTGACGTGTTTTCCACAATTTCTTGACCCGTCAAGAAATTGTGGAAAACACGTCAATTCGCTACGTGGAGCAAGATGTGCTGCGTTTGAAAGTATTAGAGTCCCTTTTAATTGCTTTTGAGAAGCCTATTTTGAATGAGCAGCAAACAGGGTCGCGCCGCACGTTACACTTGTTTGCGTGACTTTCCTGTTACCCTAATTCTTTAGTCATTCTTTGCAGTATTTCACACCCGCCGTGTCTCACTGTGTGTGTCGTCAGCTTATACTCTGTGGTGGCATTACTGCGTCATTTTATCTTCACTTGAGAATGAAACAAGTATGTTTCGAAATATCGTGTGTCTTTTTAATTATGTCGCTAGGTCAGTTACTGTATCTATGTTCAGTAGAGAGTAGAGTTTTGTTCAGAAAGTATGAACGCAACGGAATAAAGACCGTGAAAAATGAAAAGTGTCGTGTATTCAACAAATTCTGTATAA